>PVKM010006445.1:0-44234 GCA_004027735.1 Carollia perspicillata | reverse complement strand
GGAAATGAGGCAGCAATGGGCATGTTCTGGTCTTAGAGCAGCTCCTACAGGATGAAGGTAGTTGTTGGAGATGAGAGGGCAAAGGGGAGAGAGGAAAACAGTGGGTTTAGGGCCCACACATCAAGCCTGAGTTCACAAAGCATTAGAAGGGTCACTAGGAAGTATTGTTGCTGCCGTTGGAATCTGTGTGGCCAGGTGCCACCACTGAGCTGTCCAAAATGGTGCCTGGGCATGGTGGGTCGGGCTCGGGCTTGCCTAGCTTGGTCTCTGCTTCACTTGGTCAGGGCTCCTGTCCACTGTCTTCCCTCCTAGTTCTCTCTCTTTCAGAACATGCACAACGTGGGAATCCAGAGAAAAACAACTTTTTAATCCAAAGAGCAATGGAAGAGTCTATGATGAGAAACTGAACTCCTCTTAAAAGATTAGTTGTTATCCACGACCACATATATTTTGTATTTCTAAAACTTGCAGTTTCCCAAGTGTCTTGCGCTGTACTATGCATTTCTCACAGGCTATCTCAGGGCCACTCTGTGGGGAGGGGAATGCCTTTCTCAATTTTATGGAAGAGGAAATGAGCTTTCAAGAAGATAGCTTGCCCAGACCTATTTCACTTCCCCACTGCTTCTGTTATTCATTACCCAGCCCCTGTCGCCCCCCTCTTCAACAGCAGCATCCACGTTGAAACGATGAGAGGAGTGTAAGGCTCAGCTCAGTTTCAGATCTGATCAAAAATCTCATTTGTTTTATATTGTTATGGAACAAGCTAAATCCTGGAAACAATAAAAAGCCTGAGGGAACAAAATCAGAAATTCTCAGTATTGGTAAAGGTTTTGTTGTCTAATTAGTACATATGGGAGGCAGTTATTTTCAATCAAAATGCATCTTTTTATTCTTTGAAAAGTTGTCAGTGAAAGCAGTGGTGGCATTGACATTCTAAAACACCCAAGATAGGCTCATTGTAACAAATTAGCTGATCCTAGAGATCCTGGCTCTCGCTGCCCAAGCTGGCTAGGTACCTCGTTCTGCATTGCTCCCCACAGAATAGTTTTTAAAAAAAATTACTTTCTTCCTTCACTTCCCTCCACTTCCCTCCTACTCCTTCCCTTCCTTAACCTTCCATTCCTTGTGCTTTCCCTCCCTTCCTGTTCCATGCTGTACATGGACTTTGCTGTTTGCATTGTCCCAGGATGCCTAGGGCTCTCAGGTGACTCTGATTTCTATAGCCTGGTGGTCCTCAGCCTTGGAAGAGCTTTAAAAAATACTGAAACCT
Source organism: Carollia perspicillata (assembly GCA_004027735.1). Classification (NCBI taxonomy): domain Eukaryota; kingdom Metazoa; phylum Chordata; class Mammalia; order Chiroptera; family Phyllostomidae; genus Carollia; species Carollia perspicillata. The sequence goes on along the minus strand of PVKM010006445.1, from coordinate 42,964 downwards.
GGTTCCACTCAGTGGTGTGCTGGATCCAGTTCCTCCCTGCTTGCAAGAATAGCTTGTTAACTTTTCAGAATTGTGTGAGCCAGTTGTTATCACTTTGGTAGCTTGAAATCAGCCACAGTGGGAGTGTTAATACCATGGAAATCGGCAAGTCAGGTCTTTTGGTTTTCTCCTGGGAGTTGGCTGTTAAAGATTTACCTGCTCATCACTCACCCTTGGACTCTCCTGACCAATTCTGATATAAGTGGTCTGGGCCTCAGGACTCTTCTAAGCACTTCAGTTCATTCTGACGTGCAGACAAGGTTGAGAAGCACTGTTGTGCATCCTGGCTTTTGCCTTCTCAGACTGGGACCATGGTTAAGTTATCCATGAGCCTAAATATTTGCAAAAGGCTAAAAGGGACAGAAAGGAGAGGATGTCTGGGAAGTAGTGATTTCCATAAACATCCCTGTGGAAGTCAGTGCTGCAGAGTGATTTGGGAACATGGGCTTTGAAATCTGACAAGTTCAAATGTCAGATCTGTGGTCCTAGCTAGGAAGCTTCACCTGTCTGAGCACCAATTTCCTCATCTGTGAAACTGGGATGATAAAAGTACTTCCTTATTAGGGTTGTTGTGAAGACAACAAAGGAAGATAATACATATAAGGGACTTATCATTTAAATGATAATTCAGTAATGCATATTATTGCTGAATATATATTATTACTAATATATATTACTGAATTATTACATGAGTGTGTATATGTATTCATGTATGTACAGTTGCCTCAGAATATGTCCTCTGAGTCTAGCTGGGTATCATTTTCTAAGAATCTCCCATGTTATTTAGAAGAGAGCAAGTTATGTCGTAGATGCTCAATAAATGTTTCCATACTGAGTGGTCCCAAAGTGGTCCTAGTTACCTTCCTGCAGGTGAATGTCCAGTGTTACTTGATAGATTTAGCAGTGGATCAACAAATTTGGCTGCACAATAGAATCATCTGGAAAACTTAAAACACCAGTGCGCAGACTCCATCGCCTAAAGAAGCAGGTTCACTTGATTAGAGGTTGATTTGGGTACTGATATTGTTTAAAAACCTCCTCAGTGTTTCAAATTTGCAGTGCATGATGGACAATCACTGCTTCAGACGTGTAGTCTCATGAGTAGCAGCATCCCAGGAACTTGCTATAAATGCAGATTATCAGACCCCACACCAGACCTGCTGAATCCCGAATGCTGAGTGGGCTCTGCCATCTGCTGTAGCAAGCCCTCTACATGATTCTGATGTAGGCTGACCCCTGTGAGAATTTTTCATGAGCATTCTTAGTATTCTTTAATAATCTCTGAGTAGAATGCAACAACTCTGCTCTGTACATATCTCAGCAAAGATGTGTCTTGTCAAATGAGAGCTGCCACTGTTAGCAGGAGGTAGGTGGTTGGGGAGCCAATAAATATATCACTTTAGTGCACTTCTGTTTCCATGTCTGGATCAATTCAGAGTGAAAAGCCTCTTGTAGGCCTTGCTTATCATGTTCCTTAAGGACTTCTTTATTCTTTAAAATTAGGCTGTCCAGAAATCCTTTATTGTTGTTGAATGTATGGTAGGGTAATAGGTAGAATGTCCAAATGGATAATAGATGTTACTCTCAGGCTCCAGTGGAAGTGAAACCGTTCGCTGAGGCTGGCTTATTCACCACTGGGCCCCATCTTGGTAATCTGCTGATGAGGCAGGCTGACTAAAATCCAGCTGAATGAAAATCAGCTCAGCTGAGGCCAATATAAAGGCCACGGGCAAGGGGTGCTGCCTGGGGCAGGACGAAGGTGCCTGGTGGTTGGGGAGAGTGAGGCAGCGTCCGTGCTCCTGGATTCTGGACGGAGACCGCAGAGGGAAAAGTCGGGACTTTGGGTGGAAGTATAACAAAGTGCTTGAGAACTCCTGAAGCCTGGCAGCTCAGTTCTGCCCAGCCTCGTCTGCGCAACTCAGGTAAAGACAGAAGCCCTTTCTCGGGGGTGGGGGTGGGGGAAGGGAAGTCAGTGTGCTGTATTGTTTTTGAAGAGAGGGGAAGCTGACAGATGAGAAGTTCTGATTCTCTAGGGACACTGGTTGTCTGCCCCTCTCCCCATTCTGGACTCTCTTTCACTCTCTTCCTCCCCCAACCCCAGAATCACTGCACATGTCCCCCTGTACAGGCACTGAAGGAAGAGAGTGATTCATGGGGGCTGTAACAGTGCGGCTGGTTTCTCAAGGAAGTGGTGGCTGTGCTGGGGCTTTGAGCATCATTAGCCAGCAGAGGGGAAGGGGATTCAGCCTTAGAAATGGAGGAGACAAAAAAATAGCATGGTGTTGTCTAGCACACTGAGGGGTTTGTCCTCATAGAAAGGGGTTTTATTGGGAAAGAGAAGGCAGATGATACACTTGTAAAGGACTAGGGCAGTGAACGGAAGGCCTTGAGTGGCAGGCTCAGAGGTTTACTCCTTATCTCATATGCAGGAAGGGGTCGGCGCATACTTTTGAACTGATGAGGGAGTGACACCATTCAACCTATCAACAGATAGAGATCGAATTCCTACTGTTTGCCAGCACTTGTTGGAAGACTAACATGATCGTTGGTGAACACTAATCTCACAGTAGTGTTGAGGATGGAGTAGGCAGAGGTTGGGGTGCATCCCAGGAAGAGCAGAACTGGGAGAATAATTGGGAGATCTTGAAAAAATTGTCTAAGGGGAGGAAGTGTCTGTATTAGATTATAAGAGTGTCCTAGGAACAGGATGGAAAGGAGGGACTTTTCAAAGGCAGAATTGTTAGTGTTGAAGAAGAGGGAAGAGTTGAAGAGGATAGCAACGTGCTGAGTTCAGGTCACTGGAAGGTTCGCTGTGCCCCACGAGGTGGGGTGTTTTGTAGCTGTGAGTCCACTGACTGGACTGAACGGTAAATGGAAGCTTCAACATTAAATTTACGCTCCTCTCTAACAGATTCAGCAATTTAGGGGCTAGCTCATATATATATTTACTTTAGCTGCCTTTATGAAAATATTGTTAAAATCTTTTTTCCAAGCTCAGAGCCATCTTCCAGTTTTGAAAATATCTAGTGGGCTAATCCCACTGGTGGTTTGTTTTATCTTTAAGAATATGAACACGGGCAACATAAATCCACATGTGTTTGTTGTGCTGTTTTCGATTCTGGTGGCTCTCCCTTAATAACTGGGAAAAGAGTTGATTCAGGTGTGCCCAGTCTGTAATTATGGAAGTCCTCTTATTTTGATAGCAATTCACTTTAATACCTTACTTCATGTAAGTTTTAGCAAATATTTTACAGTGGGGACTTTCAACAATTTTTCCTAAGTCACTCTGATGGAGGCAATCTTGGTGTGGAGTTTTTTAAACTTAGGAATTGATGGTTATTGCCCAGATGGGACCTTCCCTGGGGCTGCAGCACCTAACAAAGGTGCCTTTCTGCAGAGAGCCATTATTTCTGTTCCCCGCCAGTTATGCAGAAGTACTAGGCACTAGGGAGTCATGATAAAAGTATCTCACTTAATTGTCTTTGGGATAATGTAGCTTTTGAAGATTTATTATTTCCACATTGTAATGGATAACATACCCTATTTCTAATAGACTGGATAACAAAGTCTCTATATAAAAATAACTTGGTTGATATATTTAATTTTAAGAAAATTCTTTAAGTATTCATGACAGGATTGCTGGAGCTTGAAGTTTCAAATTTCTCCAGTGCATGCCAATTAGACTTAATGCATAGAATGAGTGTTTTTTCAGAGCCTAGTCTGTGAACACCTCAGGAGATGTAATTTATTCTGAGGTAGATAAGAAGGATTAAGAGTTTACAACATAACATAAGCAAAGATACAGAACAACAACAGCAACACCCAACAGGACAACAAGCATTTGTTTGCTTTGCTGGGGCACACAGCAGCCTGAGGTGGGCGGGGGGCGTTGGGGAGACTCAGCTTTGAGCCGGGGGGTTGCTGACCTGGCAGAAGCTTCCTCCGGGCCATGGCAGCTGCCCGATGGCTCTGGTATTCCACGAAGGCAAAGCCTCGGTTTTTGGTTTTATCTGCAGCACTTGGGTAGACAATGACGTCGACAACTCCTTCGGTTACCTTCTTCATTTCTGATAAGATTTCTTCCCTCTTTTTGGTTTTTGGAATTCCCCCCACAAACAATCGGCAGTTATCCACACTGGCACAAACCCCTAAGAGACGCCCATTTCTGCAAAAAGAGCAGAGCTTTGATTGGTGAGAATCCATGTGTGATGAAGGTTTAAAGCAGAAGTGGAATGTAGTATGACCCTGTACCTGAAATGGCCTATAGATGTGGGGTGTTTGGTCTTTATGGTGATTAAACTATTTTTGGAAAGCAGTGGCTGCTTTTGAGAAATTGGGAAATCTGTCAGCATTTGCTCTATATTTTTAAAGAAAAAATAGGTATTTGAAGCTGAGTAGCATCAGCTGTCTTTAGAGTAGATATGGATTCGCCAGTTGTCAATTCTCACCCCTCCCTAAAATATCCCCAGTGCTGAGGCCTTTGTTCCTGCCCACAGTACAGGTGCCTGCCTGGCCCTGGAGGCATTTGAGTTTGCGACTCCTGGTGCTCCCTTTCTTTTCTATCCAAGCTGGGAAGCTACTCAGACATAATTGCTATTAAAAATAGTCCCTTATGCTTGAACAGATTTTTACATATTATCTTAGTTGGCCCCTACAGGGCACCTGTAGGTAGGTGGAGGTGTTATTTCCATTTTAGATCTGAAGAACTTGAGACTCCAAGAAATTATGTGACTTGCTGGATTCTCAGTTCAGTTTCTCTTTCTTCCACTGAACAGCATTGCTTAATAGCAAGTCGAAGTACACCTTCCTTGGCAGAGTGTAGATTGATTAAACTTTTCTGGGAAACATTTGGCAGAATGTACCAAAAGTCTCAAGTGTGCATAACCTTTGACCAAATAACGCCCCTTATGAAAGTTACCTTAGGAAACAGATGAGCACCAAGTATTATGTATAAGGATATTCATTGTTATTTAAAAGAGCCTGCCTCCAAATGGGAAATGAGCAAAATATCCCAACATAGGGGGCTAGTTTAATGTCTCTCAATTGAAATGTTACTGACTTGGGGCCTGATGTGTCCTCATTCTGTAGCAGAGTATATTTGTCCCCCTCATTCTTGCCCACCAAATGCCAGTAGCTACCCATTAGGTCATTGAAAAATGACTCCCCACTGTTGTAGATGTTCCCTATTGTGAACAATTTGCTGCTGGCTGAGAATTACTAGTTAACAAAAGACAGGCATTCCTAGTGTTCTACACTATGTGACATAGTCACTGAACACAGTATTGTAGAAGCATACTTACTGGTTAAATAAAAGCAGTTCACAGTATGCTGTGGGGTTAAAAAAAAGGCTACAAAATAAGTGTGTGAGGATGCCATTTTGATTACAACTATATAGAAAATCTAGAAAGAAAGACAATAAAAGTTAACACAGTGGTTATCTTTGGGCAGCGGAGTTAGGGAGGAATGGTTTAACTTTTATTTGTAGTCTTGTTGCTGTGTGTGTGTACGTGTGTGTGTGTGTGTGTGTGTGTGTTACAAATTAGGCTGTGTGAGTTTTATAATGACACAAAGTTATTAGAATTGGATAAAATTCCCTTCATGGAAACTACTTGTGTGTCATGATATAAAATGCACGTCCAGGTGAGTGGGAGACTGCTGGGTTTTTGGAACTCGTGGCTTTTGCATATGTGGGAGGGATTCTGAGCAGGGTTGGGCTGCTGTCCCGGCTGCCTTCTATGCTTTCCGGAAGAACCAAGGACCATATCTGATCTGTGACAGGTCCATTTCATTGTGCTAGGAATGTGCTAGGGTTTTTTTTTTTTGAGGGGAAGGGAAAGGTTGATAAAGTAATCTTTCATTTGAAAAAAACTTCACTTAATAAATGCTCTCTTCCACCCTGGCTGGTGTAGCTCAGTGGATTGAGCACAGGCCTGCAAACCAAACAACCGTAGTTCGAGTCCCAGTCAGGGCACATGCCTGGGTTGCAGGCCAGTTCCCAGCAGGGGATGAATGAGACGCAACCATACATTGATATTTCTTTTCCTCTCTCCTTCCCTTCCCCTCTGATGATAAATAAATAAATAAATAAATAAATAAATAAATAAATAAATAAATAAATACTCTCTTCCTAGATATTATTTATTGAGACATTATTATTTTTCATAGGGGATCGTGGGGTGTCAGCTACCAGCAGGGGGAGCCCAGAGGCTCTATATCCTGTTTCTCAATCTGTGTGGTTGGTTAAGGACCTTTCCCAGAAGCACTTGAGAAGAAAAGCCATCTCTCAGAAACGGAGGGCATGACTTTAATGTCTCGAGAAGCCAGGCATTTAAATGATGCTCAGTGAATATTTTATGATGAGGAGGATGCTCTGACAATTGTGGGTCGTTTCTGCATAAGAACCTTATCTATAACCTGGTAAAAGCAAATCAAAGGTTATTGCCTTCTCTACAAGAAAAGTTCTCCCTCAGGCAGGTCCCACTGACTGAAGGCAGAGTAGAAGCAGGTGAGGTTGGCTCTGGGGTGTCTATTCTGCTAGTTCACTTTCCATTTACCCTATTCCTTCACCTTGCAACTAATATCCAACCTGAACTTTGACTACAGTTTTACCACCGGCTTCATCTAAAGGCTTTGTCATGTTTTCCCTCTTCCTTCTCTCCTCCTCCATCACCATCACCACCACTGTCAGCAAACATTTACAGAACACCAGATACTGTCAGCTTTACATGCAGTATCTCATAACACCCCCATGACATAGGTAGATTTTTATTTCTATGTAGTAGATGAAGACACTAACATTCAGGGAATGCTGTTCCTTATCAGTGACCGTAGTGGATTGATCATACAGTAGTCCCCCCTTAACTGTGGTTTTACTTTGCATGGTTTCAGTTACCCACAGTCAACCACAGTCTGAAAATATTAAATGGAAAATTCCCGAAAGCAACTGTTAATGAATTTTAGATTGTGTGTCCTTCTAAATAGTGATAAAATCTCATGCTGTGTCTCTTCACTCTGCTGAATGTGAACCATCCCTTTGTCCAGCATACCCGTACTATATACGTGACTTGCCTATAGTTCAATTAATAGTGGTCTGGGTCAGAAAAACTGTTCTATTAGTTGTCTGCTTGTGTTCAAGTAACCTGTGTTTTACTTAATGAACCCAAAGCCACTCACATAACTTTGATTATAGTATATGGTTATAATTGTTCGATTTTATTATTGCCATTGTTACTTTCTTACTGGGCCTAATTTATAAATTTAATTATGTTTGTATAGGAAAAAATAGCGTGTATAGGGTCTAGTACCGTCTGTGCTTTTAGGCATCTATTGGGGGGCCTTGGAATGTATTCTCCACAAATGACTGTAGTGTCTGTTGTATTTGTTATTTATACCCTGTCTGTTGACAGACCCCAGTGGGTAACTGTGGTAAGTAGATATAGCATACCTTGCTGATTCCCTAATAGCCAGTTCTACATCCACTACTCTTAAAAACCACTTTGAGAATAACCCTTACTGTTAGGATGTCCAGCTTTCCTGAAATCTAACAAATGGGGCACCTTCCAATCCCTGAAACCACATAACTGTAATGTTAAATTTCTGTAACCCTTTCCAAAACATGTTACTATCCAGATGGTCCCTGACTTATGATGGTTCAGCTGATAATATTTTGACTTTATGATGGTGGACAAGCCATATTCATTCAGTAGAAACTGGCTGGGCTAAACTGCGTCATTCAGTAGGTTAAATGCTTTTTCAACAAGTTACGATGGGTTTATTGGGATAAAGCCCCATCGTAAATTGAAGAGCATCTGAGTTTCATATGACGGATGCTCAGAAAACATAGGTTCTAATGTGAAACTGGGGCTGAATGGGGTCGAAGGACGTGCCCACAGGAGCATGCACTAGTGCAGAGTTCCCGGTTCCTGCTCCAGAGCCTCCACTCACCAGACAGCTCTTTGGGACGCATGGACACGTGTGTTGGAGGAGAGCCTCCTTTATGTTTTCTCTAAGACTCTGTTCCAGAATCCTACCTTGGGACTGAATGGTGAGGCTATTAGTAGTTTTCAAATCCAATTAATCTTTTGGTGGCCAAGGGGTTCAAGAAAAATGACCCAATAGCTGATTGAATTACAGAGTTAGAAGGATAATACATGACTTTTTCTGGTCTCTAGAAGGTGACAGAAAAATAGTGATAGGAAATTCTCTCTCTGCACTCATCAATTTTAAGATTCCATCAATATTAAGGTACCTATCTGTTTCAGAAAGAAAAATATATGTGAAAAACTGTATGTTAGCATTGATGATACACTAATATATAATACTACTATTGATAATTTATTGACCCATTACTGTATTTCAAACACTGGGCTAAACATTAAAAAAAATCTTTATGGTATCCCCACAATAAAACTTACAAAATACGTATTATTATTATCTCCACTTTATAGGTGATGAACTTGAGGCTCAGGGAGGTTAAGTCACTTGTTGGCATTCCAGTGAAGCCTGTCTGATGTCAAAGCTATGGCCTTTCAGCTGCTGTACAAAGCTTTCTTCCAGCCAGCCCAGGGCTTCCTTTGACAAAGGATTTATGCCAGTGCCCTCCGCAAGTGAGGGCTGTAGAACATTACAGTTCATGAAGTAGCCCTGTGACCAGTTTATGAAAACCAGTTGTTGACTACACGGGGTCAGTTATGTCCTGGAACCCTCCACAGTCCCATGGTTCCAAGTATTCTCTCTGTTTGGCTGACCTCCGCATTTGTATTCCCGCCTTGACCTCTCCTCTGACTCTGATATCATGCGATCACCTCTTCACCATCTCCCCCAGGATGTGTAATGTGCATCTCAAATGTAAATGCCCCAAACACAGCTCTTCCTGTTCTTCAGTGTCTTCCACCTCAGTGACACCACCACACCCACAAATACTTGGACCAACATCCTAGGTCTCCTTCCTGAATCCTAACTCACTCACACTCCTAACCCAGCGTTTAGCCAGTCTGATCTATCCAAACTCCCAGATGTATTCCCGACCTGACCCTTGTCACCACCTTCATTACTACCCACCCCCAACCCCACCCTTGTGCAGCCACCAGCATGTCTTGTTGAGATCAATATCGCTGTGGCGGCCCTCTCACTGGCTTCCCTCTTCATTTTTGAAACAGCCAGAGTAATGTTTTTAAAAGCATAAAGCTCATTGAAACCCTTCTGTGAGCTCCTCTTTTCATTGGAGCAGAATCCAAATTCTTGAACATGGAGCAGAAGGCTCTCCCACTGTCTTCCTGTCAGCCCTCCTCTCTTCAGTCGGTTCTACGGTGTTGGCTTTCCTGCTGTCCCTCTAACACACCAGCCTCGATCTCGGTTTGGAAACTTGGCACTTGCTCGTCCTTCTCTAGACTAACCTTTCTCCAGGTATGACTGTCTGGCTGGTTTTTCTTCCTTCAAGTCTCAGGTGAAGTTGTGCTTTCCCAGGGAATATTTTCTCATATACACTGAGTTAGAGAACCCACCTCCTGCCACAACTTTATCCCATTTTTCCTGGTATTATTCTTTCATACTCTAATAAATAATTTTATACATCTATTTTCTCACTTTGAGGATAGGGAAGTATATACCCTTATATATTTCTAATATTTTAAGCTGTGCCCAGCACATACTTATGAAATGAATAAAATACAAATTTTGTTTCTTTAAACATTTCATAGAACTTAGTTGGGCACCTAATTCAGTGTGGTATTAAACAAATATTTCATTAAACTGATTTTTCCCAAGGAAAAGAGCTAATCTTTTTTATTTCTGGTTTTGCTATCTTTGCATATACTATATTAGATAAACTTGATAGAAGAACAGATACAGGTGCATTGTCTGATTCACTTTTTGTCTAGAAAAGGTGGATCTTACCTGATTTCATAATTATTAAGTTGCTTGACTGCATTCTTGGCTTCCTGTTTATTTGAGAATGTTACAAAAGCATACCCTCTATTGTTGCCATTGAAATCCATCATCATTCTCATTTCATAAATTTTACCAATCTGTAAGTGACAGAAAAAGAGAAGTTCAGATTTCTGCATTTGTACTTCCTAATGAACACACACACAGTTTTCTGGAGTCCGTGCACACACAGTTTGCTGGAGTCCGTTGCTGCCATATTTGACATTCGCATCCCTGCTGAAATGGTGTGCATACTTTCATTCTGGGTTCAGGCGCATTATCTGACTCATGGGCAAAGTCAAGTTAAAAAAAATTTTGTATAAATGGCATTTCAGCCTAAGTTAACAGAATATGTTTTGACAGAGCAAGGCAAATGACCTTTCACCACAAAACTAACTGGAGATTTATGCAATGTCCTAGCGACCTGAAAACACATTTGTCATCAGGAGTACAATTTCTTGATAGATTTGTCCTTTTCCTTTCCACGGGCCTCTGAAGTAGCCTCAGTTTTATCTTTACTTGGTAATACTCTGGTATTGAAGGAAAAATGAGGAACACTGATTTGGAACCTTGCTAAACCTTTTTAGCTGCCTTTTCCCCACTATGCCATCAAAGGGAATACAGAGGCTGTGTTTCCCAGGATGGTCTTGAGAGCCCTGTTATTCTCACAATCTGTAGGCTGAAGGTAAGTGCTGGTCTTACTATAGTGGACCCAGGGCCAGCACCTCCACCATAGAAAGGTACTACTCACTAACCTCTGCCTATAGCTACTCTGTGTACTTATATACTACTCCCTGCTGGTACTCCAAATGCTCCCCAGAAATACAGACTCAGCAATTCATTATTGCTGGCTGCTATAAGAAGGGTGACTCAAATAGATACGAGGAGCATATGTGGTAAGAAGAGGCATCATTAAGCCTACGCTATTAACACTGGTTGGTTACCCCTCATCTCATCTCATCCACCCCACCCCAGCTCACCCACAGGTATTCAGTGAGGGACACCAACTCTTTTCTGGGCTCATTAGGAAAGAGTTCAAGCATATTGCGGCTCTATGTTTCAGGTAGCTCTTGGTGCTCATTTTCAGGTTCACTCTAAGGTTCTTACAGGATTAAGTCCTCATAAATTGCCCACATGCCAGGTGGGATTGTGTGTATAAAATGAACAGTTCCGAATCTGAAGTGGAGTCACACGTGGGCGCACACACATGCACAAATGATTTCAGCATTTAGAAAAAGAAATAGCTCAACTCCCATTTTTGCTAAACTTTTGAAGAACGTGACTTTTTAAATACCACTTGGTAAATTATTGAAAATAACAGTTAATTTTGTATTATGCCTTTAATTTGGGGTTTAGTAACAAAATATCATTAGGAATTAAAACTGAGGAACTTTATAACTTAATAATTAATTATGAAGGTTCTCTGAGTCATTATATATCTGATTAATTTGGCGGATACATTAGGGCAGACAAGAAATTCAAACTCGTAGAAAAACATTTCATTCTGGATAAATATGGATGGACACATGTTGAACTATGACACATCTACCCCTCTTTTTTAGGTAAAAATGTTGCACACACATTAAAATGTCAGGTTGGAGCAATATCTCCTTCCAGACAGGTTGTTGTCATGTTACTGTGTACTGATAGACACATTCAGTTTGTGGTGAGAGGATGTGCCTGTGGAGTGGGGAATGAGATATAGATTTGAAAGTCATCAGCAATGACATCAGGAACAGGTGAATGAGCGGAGACCATCACTAACAGGTGGCAAGATTTTCATTGTTGAGGAATAGCAACCAGAAGAGAAACCATCAGTGACTAGGGAAAAATGAGCAGGAAAGCAAAGTGAAAGATAAGAAATTTCCCTTCCCTTGAAAGATAAGAAAATTTAAACATGGACTCACCTTTTCACATAATGGTATAAGTTCATCCTCAAAAAGGTCTCGGGGAAGTTTTCCAATAAAAATTTCACAGCCCCTTTCTGGGGGTGCAGCATCCCAGCCAGGTGGGGGGCCACCGTATTTTCTTTGTCCATTTTCCTGCAAATTCAGAGTAGGTTGTATGATGGAGAGAAGAAAACAAGAAATCTTTAGCTCAAACTTCTCAATTATTGTTCAGAATTATTTCACAGTCAGAAACATATTTATCATTGTCAAATAACAGTTGACTGGTCAGAGGGTAAAACACACAAAAGTCTCTTGTGTGTGGATTTCAATACATGTTCTATGCCTCAGTAACTTGCTTGAGATGAGCATGGGAAAAGTTATACAGTACTGAAAAACATAAGGGGTTATAATCTTTTTGTTGTCATTCAAAATCACTGGAGCCTGATCGTCGAAGGATCCGACTATAATTTGGACCTGCTCTGAAGGCTGTGTGCTGTGGTAGATAGTGTTCTGGACCTGGCTTCTTGGCTCTGTGACTCTCAAGCTGTGGGTCCTTGGACAGATGACTTCTCAGAACCTCAGTTTTCTCATATGCAAAGTGAGGATAATATCAGCTTTTGATTAAAGGAGATAATGCATCAGATATGCATAGTACAGGTCTTGGCGTGTGATATGTATTTATTGGTTATTTTCTTGCCTCTCTGAATTTAGGCTGTTTTATATGCCAAGTAAGGCAACACAAGATCCTAAATAGAAACAATGTGAGGATTACCGTTGGAAGGAGTGGCTGGTTAACTTGGTGGGTAGCTAGTGAGGAACTTACACCTATTTTCAAGGCTGACAAAGTGGTGAGAGGTGTTTACTAGTATTGGATGTCTTGGTAGGTAATAATGCTGTTCTCTGTCCAAAGAAAATTAGCTTCTATTTTTTCCTTTGTCTTAACAAGTGCTTGGTTAATTTAATGTTATTTTAGGAGGAATAGTAGGTAGGGGCGCTTCTTTGCAATGCTAACTATATTTTCATGGATGTTAAAGATCTCTAACTCAGGGGTCCTAAAGTGAGATGCAGGCCTAATCCACCACTGCTGATCTTCTGGGGAAACGTGCGTCTACTTTCCACTTAGGCATCACCAGGGCTCTTGTCATTGTACTTTTGTGATTTTTGAAGAAAGGAAACTCTAAGGGACCAAATATCAGTAAGCATTGCTAATTTCTACAATTAACACTTTAAGAAGTTTTGTACTATAAAATGATGCATGCTGGGAAAAAAACATAGTAATAATGTATGAAGTAAAAAGAAAAATCCCCAAATATATCAGCCTACCCATCTGTAGAAGTAGTTACTGTTAAAAATTTCACTGCCTTTTCAAATACCTTTTATGTGTATTTTAAAAAGACATGTTAGTTCTTTAAAACATTGTATAATAGTTGTTGGTTGAAATAAAAGTAAATCAACTTCTAGCTGCATTGATAAATTTTATGTGTACCAACTTGAGTCCTTCTCAGTTATTCTAGGTGTCAGCACAAAGGCTTTTGGGACCACAGTATTTAAGTGATGTCTGTGGTTGCAATCACTTTTTAATCCTAATGATGGATATTATGTTGTTTTAAATTAAAAAAAAGTCAGATGAGTCTTCTGCCTTGCCTTGATTACTTTGTGCTTTAACTGACTGCATGTTTTTCATTTTACTAAATATTTAAATATTTGCCTCAAGATTTTTTGTATTTTTTTCCTCCCCTATATTCTTGCAGGATTATCTAGTAGCAAAAATTTATCATCACTGAGAAATCTAAGAAATAAGCTCTTTCATATTTTTATTTAAAAAAGTTAAGAACCCAGTGAGCTATATCTCAACTAAGAATTCCCTGACAAGTATAAGTTACATACTTTCAGAGACATGTTAAAGATTTTATTTACTTACCTTCTAACAATTGCCTACACAGCCCTTACTACCACACACTGTCTAATCCTCAAACATCAATGTGGTTTATAGACTGCTACCATCCCAATTTACAAATGGCAGAAGCCCAGAGAGATTTAAATGTATAATTTGCTAAGTCACCTGGCTGGGAACTGAAGTCAGGCAGTCTGGTGTCAGAGTCCCTCAGCTACATTTTGTTGCCTTGTTATATGGAAGCCTAATCACCTCTAACAGATCTACACATTTAAATACTTATCTATGAAAAAATGTTTATCATGCCATTAGATTGCAAATTCTCTGTTGCATTAAATCTGTTTTCAATTTTCAATCATTTTATTACACAGTTTTTTGGGGGGAGGAGGAGAACATCTCATATGTGCTGCTTATAGACAGCCCCATTTCCATGGCCAAAATAGAGCCCGCCTCCGGGGCAAATGGAACCATGTAGTTGATGGCAATCCTTTTGAGGCCATTTGTGTCTGTTTTAAATATCTAGACACTTACTGTTCCGTGAATTATTGGGGAAAAAAGTTTAAAATGAATTTGGTAGTATTTTTACCCTTCAGGTTGAAGAAAGCAAATTTTCATCCCCCAAAAGTGGCTATTTCAGAATTTCTGATCTGACAAGCTTTGGCTGATAATTTGATAATAAGTAGGCAATGAGTATACTGACACTTTGAAACTTTTTCTTCAACTTTCTTTCTTGCTGCAATTGTTAAAAAAATGTCACCCAAGTATTTTGTGCAAGTCATTCATGTGTATAGGAGAATTCTTCTGCTTCTGACCCAAAGTTATTGGTCAGGAAATCTTATTCATGGTCTTTTTGTGGTTTCTTTAAACCCTTAAAATAAATTCCCCAAGAATATCTTTTGGGATCACAAAAGGTCTCACTGGTGCAGAGAAGCCACAGAGTTCACCCAGTGCAGGGATTGGCTTCGAGAACCACCCACCAGGCCTGGAATGCACCCATGGCAGAGAACCGAGCCAGTTTCAGACGGGCACTGGGCATTAGTCATGGGGTCAGAATAGCTGTCCATTACTGGGAAAGGACAGTTGGGAGCTAGATTGTTGGTATTTTAGGCACTATTTTTTATAGTTGTGTTTAAAATAAAGCCCAGTTATAACCGCTCTTTCCCCTCCTGGCTGAGGTCCTCCTCGTGGAATGCATTCCCCCCAGGAGCACAAATATATTAATAGATCTGAGAGAAAGAATATAGGACTTTTTTCCATGAGAGAATGTTCATTCAACTCTGGGAATTTTTAGTTTCCCAATCAAAGACTTGGAAATCATTCACTCTGTCCAGTCACATGTGAAGAGGTGAAAATTTTCAACTCTACAGTTTAAAAATTGAAGATCTAATTTTTAGATCTTCAACTAACTGAAGATAAATCCAGTAGCTGTACCTTAAATATTGGATTCCAAGCCTATTCAGTAACTGTTTACATGTGAAGAGTATTTGGAAGTTCCTTCTGTCACAGATATTTTAAACCTTTCATGATAGAAACATAGTGTCTTTAAGGGATTATGTATACTATCTTCTTGACCTTGAATAAAACCACACAAACTTTAACAAGTGATTCTAAGCAATAAATCTTAGCATGAAAGTTGAATACACTGAGTTCATTTTGGCCACCTGGCATCTGAACTTTTTATACATCTGAGGAATCCGGGCAAAATAGCCTTCTCCTACAGGATTTATAAAAAAAAAAAAAAGGCCCAATACTTGCTTTTCCAGCTTCCTTTGCTCTGGGACAATCATAGTTATAATAAAGAAATTGAGTTCTGGTGCAGAATTGTAATGATGCTGACTTGAGATTTGAGCATTCTGTGATTCTGGATGCATTTTCATATCATTCCAGATTTGTGATAGTTTTTGGGTCCTAAAAGCCTGCCCTTGAGTCTGGTCTTCCAAATCAAAAGTTTCTGTGAACCAATATTCTTTCAATAAACTCCTTTTCTGTTTAATCAACAAAAATTAGTTTCTACTACATATACATGCTAGTAACAGAAGCAGCAAAAAAAAATAATAAATAACAATAAAATCCTAAAATAACAGCTAGCCCTGATCAAGTTGGGCACTGTTCTAAGTGCTTTACATGTATTAACACATACAATCTCAATAAACCTATGTGGATGATACTACTTACTTCCAATTTATGGGTGAAGACTCCAAGGCACAGAATGTGTCCAGATTTACGCAAGCAGTAAGTGACAAAGACAGTCTTTTGAATCCTGAGCTCTTGCTTGTAATCATGACATTATTCTTCCTTGTTTTTATTGGGTTGTCCAAAAAGTTTGTTTAGTTTTTCCATATGATGGCTCTAGTAGTGCTTAGTTGTCTTTAACTTCATTTGAAACAATTTAGTTAGATTGCATTGTGACAGCTGTCATATCAGCATGCATTTAAATAACATCAAAATTGGTGAATTTTTGTGTATCCATTTTATATTGAAGATTGAAAAAATAGGCAACATCTTTGGTGTATTATGCTTTATTATTTCAAGAAAGTTAAAAATGCAACTGAAATGGAATAAAAGATTTGTGCAGTATATGGAGAAGGTGCTGTGACTGATCAAATGTGTCAAAAGTGGTTTGTGAAGTTTCTTGGTCCTATTGACATTTTGGCCAAATAATTCTTTGCTGTGGGCTGTCTTATGCTTTGGAAGATGTTCAGCAGCACCCTGACCTCTACCCACTAGAAGCCAATAGTGGGAGATAGTCAACATGCTCAAAATATCCAAATCAATAAAGTTATTGGTAAAAACGAAAAATGTGTCTTTTATTTTATGGAAAAAATGTAATGGACTTTTTGGACAACCCAATATGCTCATTGTACAGACGAGGAAACTGAATCCAGAGAAATCATGTGAGTTGTCTGAAGTCACACTGGTTTAATTTATTGCAGACAACACTAGAACAAAGGTCCTGTGATTCTTGATCTGGTAAACTGAATGCCATATATACTGTTCAAAAGTTATGATGACTTTTCACGCTTACCAGCCTTGTAATCTTGTAATTCTGCATGTTATGTGTTACATCTACTTTCTTATTTGACTTTACCAAGCATGGAGACCAGATGGTTTGTTGTCTCCCATAAATGAGCCCATTCATAAACTGGAAGGACATTCTGCCTGTTTTTTATTTCATAATTAGTAATTTCAATTCCTTTATTGGCTCTTTGGAAATTTTGCATTCTAAATCTGTAATCATCTTTGTGGTTTTCTTTGGTTCTTTTTTTTTTTTTTGCCAAGAGAAAAGAACTTCTGTATATTCCCTTCCTAAACTGCTTTCAGATGCTTTCCTATCCATTTTCCAATGGCCATGTACTTATTTCTGCTCCTGTTCACTTGGGTTCTGGACAATATACCCAGACTAGGTGGCACTTCTAGTCTTCATTAGTGTGCCAGTCACAAGGGCCATATCTGGAACAGTGGTTCTGTGGGAAACTCCTGTGGACTCTTGTCACAGTTGATGCTGGTGCATTGGGAATGTCTCTCTGGATGGCATCTATTGCAGTTTGTGAGTTAGGAGTGTGTTTTCCCATTGTTGATTTGGAAGAGCAAATAAAAATCTTTATTAGACATTAATTTTATGGCTTTCCACCTGCATAACACGTACATATCTCATCATTGGATAGGGTTCAAAGCAAATCTGAGGGACCTTAAATAAGATGTCCCCAAAGGGTTCTTAGATGTGATTTTTTTTTACCTTGGCTCTGCTTATGCCATTGTTGTTGGTCTGAGTACAATAGACAGGGCTCTGGGGAGTATTCGCTTTGTTAATTTTCGGTAAAAGATAATGATCTGTTTTGTGTATTTAGTGTGTTCACTTTCACATCCTGTTGAGATTACTGACTTCGTGTTGGTAAATCTAGTTTAGAATGGGACTTTTTACAAAGCAGAATTTAATTTATATACTTTGGAAGTATATAAATTAAAAAAAGCATTATTAGCTTTTTTTTACAGTATTTGCAAGGCATGTGCCATATGGATGCCGGGTATTATTTTTCTAAAAACAGAGCAATAGCAATTGCAATAAAATGGGAGGTTGCAATTTGTAGCAATGTGGAGCCACAGTCAGAAACCAAGCTAGGGCATAAGCATAATACAGAAACAGAAATTTAGCTTCGTTACCATGAGCTTAGCGCTTCTCAAAATGCGGTATGTGAGATGACAGGTTTATAGGCCAATGTTTTATTTTAGTAGTTATACATTTATTTTATTGCATATTAGAAAATTATAATTATCACATAAAACCTGTGGCTTTTCCATTTACATAAGTGAGAAAAAGTTTACTTTTAAAATCAATTTGAATGGAAATAGTGAAGTGACTTAATTAATTCTAAATAAATGATATTATTGGAGGTATTTATGTCAAAATGCACAAAGAAAAATGCAAATGGATTTGGGTCCTAGGCAATTTATCTATTCATTTCACTTTCCCTAAAGCCCTTGCACTTGATCTTTAAAAATGTTCATCCATGGAAACAATTATTAGCAAATTATGAATCCTGTTTCTCTATCATTTTGGAAGGCTGACAAAGGGCTATTGCCTGAAAAAATAGTCCTAATTTGATTTCAAATTATTAGTTGTCTTATGAAGGCAGAAATAATCTATCAATTGAATCATTTAATAATATTGTCTTTAATATTTTCCCTTTACCTTTAAGGATTACGTGTGGCAAACCACATTTTAGAAATTCAGTATCTCAATATTTCATAAGCAAACAGTCTTTTAAAAATAACTTATTTTGTAAAGCTTTTTATAAATTTTTGGCCAATTTGTGGAAATATTAAATTCAAGAATATCGTTACACAAAATTAAAAATCAGAAAACTTTCATTTGTTTGTGTATGTGTGTTTCTACAGAAGAGAACAAGTAAAATGCCAAACCCTCTGTTCACATTTTGCAATAAAGTTCACGTAATGACAGACTGCAAAGAATGTGTTTACTTTTTTGATACCAGGATTTGCTGCATTCGTGCTCACTTCTGGCTCTGGCTATGCATCTTGACACACTGCTCCAACCTACAGAAACCTTGAAATTCCATCCAAAAAATAACTAGGGAAAACCTTTGGCTATTTCTTTGTATATTTTAGGCTTTTATCTTTGGGGAACACATAATTTATTGAATAGACACATTCAAATTTTTATTTACCTGTTTACCTAATTTACTTTTTATTTGCCTTTTGAGTTGACTAATATACCACTGAAATACCGGGTTAAATTATAGAAAGCTGTCCCCATGCAGATAGACATTTCTCCATGTGCAGATAAAGAATGTGTAGTTTGGATAATTGCGTTTCTGTCCTTCCCTAGTTCAGCATATGCCAAGGAGAATTCCATCCAATGCACTCATTTTTTTAATGTGAGAAACATAATCTACAGTCAGAAATTTTATACAGTCATTATTTTTACCACACTCTCAAGAATTTAAGTTTCTGAGAAGCTTAGGGACTTGTCAAGACACTAAATCTTCCCTGATTTTAAATTCATTTATAAAGAAATAGGGTTGACTAAGTGATTGCAAAGGTCTTGTGAGGGTGTTAGGATGCTTGTGAAAGAGAGGCAGACTTGGACACCATATTAAAATGTGAGAAAATGTTCATTCGATGTTTTGTGAGTTAGTCCTAGGATCCTTAAAGGGAATACTATGGGGATTTAAAAAATCAGTGTTTCTTCAATTGCATGTCCAATTAACATCTACTTCATTAATTACTTAATGACTATCTTTGTATTGATTTACTTTCTTAAAGGAACTTAATGCAGAAAAGAAAATATGTATCATTCTTATAATTGGAATATCCATACCACTTCCCACAAATGAAAGGTGATTATAAAAGCAATTACAAAGGAGGGAAATCATGATTAAATTCTAGCTGGACATTGTTGTCCACTGCAAGCTGAGCCCTAGTCCTGCTATTTGTGTTTAAAAGCTTAGCAGACTCATGGCCACAGACAACAGTGTGGAGATTGCTGGGGGAAGGAGGGTATAAAGGGACTAAATGGTAATGGAAAAAATGCAATAAAGATTTTAAAAACTTAGCAGGGACTGGGGAGGTGTTTAAGGCATACATTCAACCACTGACTTTCCTCATCTGAGCGTCTGAAACAGAATTGGAAGGGGATTAATTTTCTCTGGATGAACTTTAAAGTTATTTAATGCTGTGTCAGCGTACCGTTTAACCTCATCCCAGCTCTCTCCAGGCACCTCTGAAACAATGTTGAAAAAGATCAGAGTTGAAGTCCTTGCAAGTTCTCGTCTGGCTTTGCAGTCTCCCTTGTTTTCTTCTTAGTCTATGTAAGGAAGCTATCTTTGCATCTCATAATGGTAACCTTGTAGGTTCTGCAGATGAAGAGTCACTTATTTTGGTTGCTGATCTATATTACACCAACAGGTAACAATTTAAAAAATCCTGAAGTTGTCTGCAAGCAAAGTATAAAGTCCAAAAGAGCAGTTTGTGCTTCTGGGTTTTTGAGTCATGGAGTTCACACTGATTTTTAAGCTGATAAAATGGAAAACCTCATGTGCTTCTGGTTTTTAGGAAACGACATAGTTTGCAAAGATTTTGAACTTTATATTGAAAACCTCATACAAAACCATCTCTCTCTAGTAGGCTATATGAGGAGAAATTCATTGCTGTTGGGAAATGGCTCCTGGAATGTGTTTCTATTTCTTGGGATGCTTGGAGCCCATCGCGTGTTGGGCACACACATTTTCCACAAAAGCACTCACAGAACTGTTCCTTCATTTAGAGTCTCGCACCCTATGCTGTGGCATTTCTGGCTAGTAGAAGCAAGGCCTCAAAAGCGTTTTAAAATAAAGTCGGCCTGTGGGTGGCTGGGCTGATAAGGGAAACATGTGCCTGCAATGATTTGCTGATCCCATCCTGTTCTCCCGCCTAGTCTGCGTATTTGAAGAATTAGTTTTCATGCACTTGGTGAATGACCTAAGTCCTTGGACAGCAGGGACATGAGCAGGTGGTGAGAACAGGCAATAGGAGAAAACATAGGTCCCAGGAACTAAATGTGACCATGAGGTCAAATTCCTATTTCTATCCCTAGGGTTTTCATGTGGTGGTTGGAAAAGAATGTCAATGCCATGGTGTTTTCCCTTCTGCCTCTGGCTGAGCTAATCTAGGTGAAGCTCATTGTAAACACTGAGGTCCTAAATTACTTATTTTTATTGCATTATTTGTAGGGGAAAAATTGCAATTTGAGAAATACCTACATAAAATTACTAAAGTAGCAAGCCAGCGAGATAGGGGATTTAACTTAATTTAGGGCCACCTTATCAGAGGTGAGTGTATCCACATCAGATTTATGTTGATCTAGCACCATCCTTTGTACCCATGCCTTGCACATAGTCATAGATGAATTGAACACTTTGGAATAAAATAATGTGGTTATATTAAAACTCCATTTAAGAGAACATAGGTAGAAAGCAAAATTTGAGGGGTTGGAATTAAAGACATATTTTGTTCCTAGTTTAAGAGAATTGAGGCTGATGGCCAATTGAAAGAGGAAGAGGATGACGCCCACTTATTTTTCCTATTTATCTGCTGTAATCTTAATGGATCTTTGAAATTCAGACAGTGTCTTCACTGCTCAAGGGTGTATTGTGTATTTTACAAATATTTTGGTTAAGTAGTAATAAGGAATTTTCTTTTAAAATTGTGGATTAGCTTTTAACATAGAGTAACAGATTAAGGATTCTAGAGCTGGGTGAGCAAACTGTTTTCTGTAAAAGACAAGATAGTTGATATTTTAGGCTTAAAAAATAACCCATTAAAAATGTGAAAAACATTCACAGCCTGCAGTCACTACAAAACAGGCTGTAGCCACATCTGAGTCTGGGATCATAGTTTGCAGACCTCTGACTTATGTCTCTATTGAACTGTATAACTCTGGGGCTTTTCTAACTGTGAAATACTGAATTAAAGAATTGGACTATATTCATGTTAAATTCAAACACATAAAGAATTAGAAAGAATACCTTAATGAACACAGGTTCCTATTATCCAACTATAACAATAGTTTTCTACATAAAAATTTCCCAATTTTTCTCCTCCTAATTGGATGCTCCTTAGAATTTTTTCTTTATGAGATTTTTCCTTATTAAAAAAAATCCACATTAATAGAGAAAGTTTGGAAAATAAAGAATATGAAATAAAACATTACCCCAATCAGATATTTATATTTTGTTATTTTCCAATATTTTGTATTGTGTGAATAATTTCTGAAAATATTACTTGGAAGCATATATGTTTTACATTCTGATTTTTAAGTAAACATTAAAATTGAGACATTTCTCCATGTCTTTGTTTGAAATCAGAGTTAAACATGGCTGTATAATTTGGAAATATAAGTGTGATCATATTTTGTATAACCAGTATTTTATTGGACATTTAGGATATGTTTAATTTTTAAATATTATAAATTTCTCTATTACAAACATCCTTATATCTAAATATTTATCCTTATACCTTAGGTCAAAGGTTATTGTCAGTTTCAAGCCTCTGACAGAAAGATAGCACCCACATCTATTTAATGTAGTCTTACGTTATCATTTTAAATTTTGAATAAAGTCATTCTCATGGTAACTACCTTATATGCATTTTAGGTTAGGCTGTATGAGCGGGGACCCAAAAAACCAGAACTATCTTTGGAAGGGTGGCCTTTTGTAGTACAGGATTCCCCCGACGAGGTGAGTGTTCTAGGAACCCATCTGTATCAGTGTATCAGCTGGCAGTGTTGTGAGAGGATGCGTTTGGCTTCAGTGAATTTTTTTTTTTCTGAAGACTGTTTTAATGTATTGGCCCATTTCATGATGAGTGATTCATGAGCACACCTGCCCACACCGCGCTGAGTGGTCAGCCATTTTTGATGAAAAACAGCATGACCCCTGTGCTCCACCCCTCCTATTTACCCCATCTGGCCCCAAGTGACATTTTTTTTTTTGTTTGCCTGGGTGAAAAATGTCCTTAAAAGGAAACATTTTGCCAATGTGGAAGAGGCGAAACAAAAAATGGTAAGCACTAAAAGGCATCAAAATCGACAAGTTCAAAAAACTGTTTTGATCAGTAGAAAAAACATCGTGATAGGGGTATTGCATCAAATGGAGAATACTTTGAAGGTGACTAAAGTTTGAACAGGTAAGAATAAATACACAATTTTTATAAATAAATTTAGGGTTTTTTGCGCCCTCCCTTGTATGTCTTTTACACTTGTAATATCAAGACCTAATATCATCAACACATTGTGTTCAGTAATAGGAAGTAAAGAAACAAAACAGAAAAAAAATAACCCTTTAAGTTTACCGAGGACAACCATTGGATTAAGAAAGTAAGGGTACTTCCCTGGCAGGGGTAGCTCAGTGGATTGAGCACCAGCCTGCAAACAAAAAGGTTGCTGGTTCAATTCCCAGACAGGGCACATGCCTGGGTTGTGGGCCATCCCCAGGAAGGTGGGGAATGAGAGGCAAGCATACATTGATGTAGTTTTTTTTAGAGTATTTACTTATTTATCTAGTACTGAATGATATAGGGTTGATATTCAGTAATTTTATATAGATTTTAAGTGTACAATTTTGATACATTATCTGAATATATTATTGTGTTCATCATCCAAAGTCAAGCCTTTTTTCATCAACAACTAATTAATTTTACCCTCTGCTACTTTGCCCCACTCTCTTCCTTGCTTTGATCGCCATATTTTTGTCTTCTTCGCTCATGAGATTTTTCCTGCTGAATTTTACTCTCTGTTTATAAGTAGCTTTCCAAACTCATCCCCTCTGACCTCTATCAGTCTGTCTTCAGTATCTATGATGATGTTTCTCTCCCTTTCTTTCTCCCTCCCTTCCCCTCTGCCTAAAAATAAATAAAATCTTTAAAAAGAGAAGGAAAGCAATGGTACCATCATACCTTACAGAAATGTATTGTGCTGTAATGATTTTAGAAAATAGGTTATCAATAGGGTAACTGGAAAGAGTGCTAATATACACCATATTTTAAAGAATTAAAAATTATATATAAATATCCTGTGTCTACTTTTAAAAATATTCTAACTACTTTAGGGTGATCTTTATTTAATATATATTTAGCTTTAGTCGTAGTAGACTTAAAGTTAATGTAAACTAATCCCACACAGGGTAGAAAGTTTTCTGAAAATGCTCATCTATAAAAAGTATATTTTGCCTTTAAAAAAAATTAAACTTATTGGTTGACATTGGCTTGCAAAACCATACAGGTTTCAAGCATGCAACTGGATGAAACCTCATCTGCACAGGGCATCGTGTGCCCATCGCTCCACATGATGTCTCTTTATGGCCTCCAGTTTCCTTCCCTTTGCCCACCTCCCTGGCCCCTACCCCCTTGCTTTTTGCCTAGTTTTAAGGAGAAGATTTCAGATGGAAGGAGCATCACATGGCACAGAGTTTATGACCCCTGTCATTGATGAATTCTTGAGGAAAGAATCATCACGATGGGATTTTTTTCTTTGACTCCCAAATATATGCTAGTTTTAGAAAATCTGGAAAGTACAGTTAAGAGTTTAAAAAAATAGGAAAGAGAGCACCATACATAATCCATTGCCTGGACACAAAGGCTTTTTACAAGTGAACACTGTGGCATACTTACTTCCAAAATATTTCTATGTGGCATAAGGTGGCTACGAATTTGAAAGTTTAACTTGTCAATATTATACATTTTTCATCAATATTTATTAAATGTCTGCTATTTTCAGGGAATTGCAATTTTATATTCCCTGAAGTAATTTGATAAAGATTTTCAGCTATCAATATCAAAAAATATCCAATTATTTAAAAATGATATCACAAAGTATATTTGCAAACAAGCAGGTATTGTTACACCAGTTGCCATATAACCGACTGGCTCACGTTATTAAGTAACCTGCAAAACTCTATTTTTAACAGCTGTATTTGTCCTGTGAGTGATAAGAGAACACAAATTAATCGCCCTCTGTTTTTTTAATTCTTGTTTTGCAGGTATCCAACATTCAATATCAGACTACAAAGTTACAACAGAAGTAAATCTTTCAAACTCTAATTTAGTAAATATCATAAAATTTGAAATGATCATTTTATGGGTATACATCCTGAATTGTATTAAGTTTATCTATTTTCATTGTAAACCTGATGTTGCCCTGTTTGTTTGTTTTTTTAAATAACAATATTAACCTTTCCTTCAATCCAGATAGGAAGACTGAAGTACTGAGAAGGCTAAAGAATCTTCTCTAAATTATAAAGACTTGGAGACTGCGTTTCAGTATATGCTGGTCTTCTTCCAACTTATCAGTGCAGTTTGCTGACCAATGATCAGACTGTGAAGACACTGGAATCACAAAATGATGGGGGATAGGGTGGGAAATTATGCCCTAGAGTGGTTAAAGGCTATGCTCAAAATTATGCACCTTGTATGTAGAGAGTAGTCTCTACCATCTCTAATTTGAAGTCTTGGTTGATTTCAGCCCTTATGCAGCCAAAATCAGTAGGGATTTTCTAATGAATTCAAAATGATTGAGTTGAGCCATGTAAACAATTAAATCTTGATTAGAGGCTTTAGATTAAGGTAACTAGGTTTTAGAGTTTTCGCTTTCTACATGATTGGACAATTTCTGATCTAATAGTCATTCTGCTAACAAATAAGTATTATTGTAAGTGACTTAGGTTACAAAGTTCAGGCTCAAGAAAATATTGTTAGAATGCCCTAACAGGCCAACCTCTAAAATTGCAGTCTTAAAGATAACATTATAGTAGCTCTCAGTTTTGTAAATTTTGTCAGACATTTTGGCCAATAACACTGCAATTATAGCCTTTATATCTCCAGCAAGTGACCTAACATCTTTGTGCCTTGTTTTCCTCACCCGGAAATTGAAGATGACCATAACAGGGGTGTCCAACCTTTTGGCAACTCTTGGCCACACTGGAAGAAGAAGAGTTGTCTTTGGCCACATGTTAAATACAATGTGACACATAATCACACAAAAATCTCATGTTTTAAGTAAATTCACGATTTTGTGTTTGGCTGCACTCATAGCCATCGTGGGCTGCATGCAGCCTGTGGGCTGCAGGTTGGACACCTCTGTGACAAAGTAGTTACCTCACAGTGTTTTAAGGGTTAAATGAATTAGTTACCTCACAGTGTTTTAAGGGTTAAATGAATTACTATACATAAAGCAGTTAGAATAAAAGTTCCTGACAAACATTCACTGTTATTTTGTTATTAACATGTGTTCTAAATCCTTATTCACATTTTCTCAATGTAATTGAATGTATGAGATCAAAGTAATATACAGATTGGCCATGTATTTTTAGGGGTATTTTATTTGAAAACATTTTGTTATAAAGTTACATAGCCCTCTTGGTTTTTTCCTTTATGATGCAAATGTTCTTAAAATACAACATTAGGTTTGTAAAATGATCTCCTTTGTTGCTTGAGTTCTCTTTTTAAAATGTTGTTATTTGCAAGTTTCTTACATAGCTCTAATAATACCATTACAATTTTCTGTCCTGCAGAATATTTTAAATGATCATTTAATGACTGAATACAACTTTATTTGTAACAGGATTTTAAGATAGAGTGGGTCTCCTCTGGCCTCTGGTTCAAATAGGAAACCAAGTCACTGGACCACCAAGCAGGACAAAGAGGTAGAGAAAACTGTTTAACTGTTTTACATTCTTAAATGAATACCTGCCCCTCTTCTATGCTGCAGTTTAGAAATGAGATTGGAGAGTATGAGAGGAGCTTTTGGAATTTATTCAAAGATATTTGGAGACCACTGTCTGGTGTGTTGTGAGTCCTACTTAACCCCTTAATGGAAGGAATTGCAAGGTGCTTCTCAATTTACCTAAAGCAGGGGAGAGGGGTCATAGGAAAGCACTCAGGGAGCTTCGTAGGTGTCCTCTGCATTAGGGAACACTCTAGGCTGGGGGGTCTAATTCATTGCTGGGATCCAACTGGTGTGAGCGTATTGCTTTGATTTTGGTGAGAGGGAGAGCTGGTTCCTTTGTGTCACCTCTGCTTCCAGAGTTTGCTGGGGTCAGAGGGTATGTGAGTGTTTCCAGGGGAATAGAGTATGACCAAGTGTTGGAATCTGGGGTTGTTTCATCTTTTCCAAGAGAGCTGCTTAGAGTTTAAAAAGCTCTGCAGAAGGAGGCACAGGCTCAGGACAGTGGCCAGCCAGAGGAGAGTGTAGGCAGGTGAGAGATCCCCAGCCATGAAATTAAGGATGGCTCTGATGGTCCTACCATGCATCCCATGAGCTTTATATACCTGCCAGGCTCAGAGAGCCTAAAGCCACTATCAGTCAAGTAAGAACTTTCCCGTCTTTTTTCCTTTGCTCTTATTCCTGTTTTCTGCTCCAGCTCTGAGTCAGGAATTATAGTTAGTGAACTGGCATAGAAACGATGCTTTTTTAAGCATAAGGGAGGAAAATGGAAAAGAAATTGCACTCCACCTTGACATAGTTAGGAAAGGGAAATAGCTATAACTTTGAAGTTGTTTTTTACTATACTGGACTAAAAAAAAAAGTGGAGATCTTTTTATTACCTGAAAGTTATCAGAAAAGTCATCAGACTTCCCCTGAGTTTTTTTCTGGGGGAAAAGGAAGCACCAGAGCCCAGAATAAAATTAAATGGACAATTTATATTGTTTTAGGATTATTTCTTATAAAATTATGCTTCTTGAATGTATTGATTATATTTTCATAACTTAATAATTTTCTTTTATACATTTAGGTTTGATATATTGAAGTATTATAAATAACACCAAACTAGACAGGTTTACATGTATTTCTGTCATTATATTTTGGAACATCAGAGATTTGTTCACAGTAGGGGAATATTCTTATAAATGTTGACAAATTACATTTCAAAAGGGTTTGAATGCTTTCCAATACCACTGTTTTTGCATGAATGTTTCAAATACAGAGACATTTTAAAAGTATACTGACTTAAAAACAATATTTGATATTATAACGTTTATGGAAGTGTTGAATATAAAAGGAAAAAATTCTCACTATTCAACTGTACTGGGTCAAATCTCTATCAAGTATAAAATACCACTTTATGTGGTAGAAGGCTGCACAAAAATTTTCAGCCAGTCATTAATTTTGAAGTATACTAAATTTGGAGATAAAAACATCTAGAATAACTTAACTTTTATTAACTATTAAAAAACTAATAATCCATTAGTATGTCCCTTGCCCTTGACATAAATGAAACTTTGAAAACTCTATCATGAAATAATGTTTTCTGAACTCTTAAAAGTATAACTAAAAGCTCCTCATTAGGGTGGAGAATGAGAAGCAATGTGAGCATGATCTCTGACAAGGCATGCCATGACTTAAGACGTTAGGTGAAAACTAAATGTGGTGTATTTTGCAACAATCTGACAGAGGACCATGTGATAAAGGGACACTGCTGCCTATTTTATTGTTATCCCCATATGACATTGGTATTCGTAACAACACAGATTTGGTTAAATTGGAAAACTACGTGGGGGCAGGACAATCAAATTGCAGAGAATTACAATACTTAGTCTTACTGAAATAAGAGCAACACTATTTTTTTCAAATAGGATTATTTATATGTCTGATAGTAGTGTGCTTTTTAATATATGAAAAACTCTCTAAAGGAAATTATTATAAAGACAATAATATACAAATAATTCTTAACTAACATCTGTGAATAGACAATTTAGGATTGTTTTAAAAAGTGGTGAGCATAATAGAAAAAGTATTACCTTATTCTAAACTATTGAGTCAATGTTATGAGAAATAACTGGAATAGGATCCAAGGATCTCACCATTTGGCAGTCCTCCTGCATCTGCAATGATCTCTTTGGAAACCAAAGCTAGTGCCTGGACAGTTTGTTCTCTGATGACTCTTGAAACATTGGCCTGGTTCTACTTCACCAACATCTTTGGATCGTAAATTCCAGCTGCCTTTCCATGTACTAATATTGCCTTTAAAAACTGTGATAGTCTCTATGACCGTGGACACTGATTTCATTTGCAAACGACAAGTTAAAGTTGAGTTGATAACCAAGAGCAGAAAGAACATCACCAGCAGGGGCGCGTGCACAACTGAAATGACTCAGCTTCCTCCCCCATTGGAAAGGAACACCCACCTGAAGAGCTATATGACTGACTCTTCCCATTTTGCATCTTAAGACCACCAATAGTCTCACTGGGAATTCAGTGTGTCAGCACTGAGTTCTGTGGGCCTCAGCACATGTCGTAAGAAGTGCCTACCTGGACCAAGCTATATCCTGTGCGCTGGACCAGTGCGCGAAGGGCTGCTTCCTTCTGGCTGCCGCTCAATCCATCCCCGGATTTGTGATTTGATTCCATTGAGAGTGATTATCAGCAAAAAATCAGGTTAATTAGGGTTGCTCACTGAAACCAAATTTAAGATAAATTAAGTAAATTGCTGTTGCCAAGTCCAAACTTGTCCTTTTCATGAGGGACATCTTTAGGAACATTCTCTGCAAACGAGTCATCAAGTTAAAGCAACTAACAGCCACACACAAACTAAGCCAGTTAAATATTCTTATTAAGAGTTCTTAAAAATGTTTGATTTCAGTTGAAATTTAGAAGTCAAAAATGAGTAATATTCCATCTCCAGTTAGAATGCAGATCAATAATTCTCAATCTAGTGATCTCAGAATGCTTAAACACAAATTAGCTGTTGTCAATTAAAAATACGCAGAGTGGTCCTTGCAGATGTGGAAAGAGGGCACTGTTACTTAATCAACTAGTACAAGCTACCAAAATCCTGAGAGTTTTAGCTTCAATTACTTGTTCTGTGTTAACCAAAGATAAATTTCTAAAACAGTGTGCTGGTGGCAGATATACAGGGGTCCTCACACAAACTACCTGATGTAATAAGAATGTCACCTGGGTTTTAACAAAACAAGAACAGTGGATCCTTGTGAGTGGTGTTGGAAGGGCCTACTAACATCTGGATCATACACCACACAGAGGACTCACTAGAGGACACGAGGCCCTTTGTAAAAATCTAAGAAATTGTGAAAGTTTACACATGCCCATGCTTATGTATGTTGATATGAATATGCAATTTCCACATTTTTTATGCATCTATTTGGGTACATGATTTGAAAGCCATTCCAAATGTGATGGTTGTTTAAATGCACAGGCTCCCAGGGCAAGGTGATGGCCACGCTGAATGTCTCAGGCTATGGTGGTGCGAGGCTCTGCAGTCTCCTGTGTGTGTAGTGGGAGTGGACTGCTGGGTTCGAGTGTGATGGCACAGCCAAGCTTCTGTGCTGGTTTTCACTGTGCTTCATGAGCTCTGGCAAGCCAAGACTGAGGAAATGTGTTTTATGAATCAAATGCAAATCTAACGCATTTGACGATAGGCCCTTTAAAAGCTTTTCTGTCCTGTGTATTGAGATTTCCTGTACTGATTTTCATTGTCATTTAAAGATTCAGAATGAATTAATAATATAGGACACTGGGCCAAAATTTGGGTGACCAAATAAAATGAAGAAGGTGAGGCAATTATTTCAGCAAAACATAGCTTCAAAGTATTATTAAAATAATAGAATTAAAAAGTCCCCAAACTAACAGGCAAACATCATTTACAAAGTAATATTTTCAATATAATTTTAAAAACTAAATGAAAGAAATAATGAGATTCCTGAAAGATAATGCCAATGAGCCGTTATAGGGACAGACCAGTTTTATGCTCTTCATATTAAGCATGTCCATTCTTGCCCTTGACCTTTCTAATAATTCTTGCTCGCTTCTGACCAGGTCAATTCAGTTTTCACTCATTCTTTCTCTCTAGGAGTATTTAGCTAGTGCTGTCTGTATGTCAGCTCCACCCCCCGCCCAGCTTTAGGGCAGTGTGTTTTATGGGCATAAGCTAACCCAGTTAGTTAACATACCAGTTTCTGTGTCTGTACTTTTCCAAAGGCAGTGATTTAAAAAGAAAAAAAAATCCTAACTTCATGTTTTTGGCTAAGACAAATTAAAAAGCATCCTTATGATAGTAGTGATTTGATATACATGTCAAAATCCAGGGTAGAACTTGTACCTTATTGACACATTTATAGTGTAAGTGCTCTTTCTCTCAACACTACAAGGTGGGGGGATCGGAACAAGGCCTGTTTTCACTTTATAATCCCAACCTGCTGGTGAATACAGTCATAGCAACATCTACAATATATATATATAAATCATCTTAGAAACATAAAACTACAAAAGGCATTTTGAAGATCTACAAAAAAATTAGACTTCAAGACAAAATCTAACTCTTGCCTGTTCTCAAATGTTACTAAATTGTATTTTCATCGGGACACTCTCAAACTGTCACAGTGATAAATTTCACCTGCAAGAGCCAGGAGGCCATGACTGGACATGGGGCCTGTGATGTTAGCCACGAGTTCCTACAGGTGTTTGCAGGCAAAGTCTGTGGTCTTTTGGCCAACCTGAAGATTTGCTCTTTGCTGAACTTCATCTTTTCTATCAAAAGATAACAGTTGATGGTGAAACAGGTTTTATTTACAAAACCTATCTTTAGTTTTGGTTAATAATTAGTCAAGAGAATCAAAGATATTTTACAACAGAAAGATCTTTTGATTATACACAGCTTCACTGTGAAATTAAGAATTTGTATAATATCTTAATATAATGTTGTCATTGGAAATCAGAACATGGAAATAAAATTCAGGATTTGCCATAAGAGAAACTTGTTATTCAATGTTTATTTCTCAAAAACAACTCGATCTCCAAACTTTGCTAATCTAAGGCATGAACTTGAATCCCAGATAAATACTTTTTAAGCAAGTCAAACTTTTGTTTCAAAAATTACTCAATTTGAATGAAAGGTTTTGTAATACGTTATCTAAGTTAGCATCCTGTGAATTCTTCAGATCTTAGGCAACTGCATTTTGAAAGCGTAGTTCCTGATGTAATTTACTGAGGTAAGAGAATTCAAAACCTATCCATAGCTGGCATTAAGACTATTGGAGCTAAAGGAAAGCACTTATGTGCATTTATCAATCTTCATTCAAACACTATGGTATCTACTGAGTACTTACTATCATTCACAAATTTTTTGAAACATGGGGATATAAAGAGAACAAAACAAACCCCTCTCTCCCCAAAATCTCAGCTTTGTATTATTTTATGGAGTTATATAGTGGGTAAAACAATAAAATACATTAGTAATATACATGGAGTGCTTATGATAATTTCTGGGGAGAAAAAATTAAGAATGGAAGAGGAATATGAAGTGAAATAAATTGTGTGGGGGGATGAAATTTTAGATAGTGTGGTCTACACAGAGTGAGTTCTGTTGGAGAACTGGGTGAAGTGAGGGATGTGTTTGAGGGAGAGGATTCTAGGAAGAAGGTATGGCCAGTGGAGGGGCCCTAAGGTGCAAGCTTGTTGATGGAATAGTGAGGTGGCCCACGTGGAGAGGTTGGAGCTCAGTGAATGAGGCATGAAGTGGGAGTTGGGGTTAGAGAGATAATGGTCGACCAGGTCATGAAGGATCTTGTAGTTTGTGAAAAGGGCTTTCTTTGGCTTTTGCTCTGAAATGTGAAGCCAGAGGATTAACAAGATTTTACTTAAGTTTTAACAGAATCACAGTAACTGTTGAGAACACTTGAAGGGAGTCAAGTGGGATTGGGACTGGGACTAAGGATGTTTCTTAAATTTTGCATTTAAGGTGGTGCCTCATTGCCTTTTTTCAAGTTGGCAGGGGAGTCGAGGGGAGTTGAGGGGAGTCAAGGGGAGACCAATGAAAAGCCATTGATTGCAACATCTAGGCAAGAGGTAATAGCCACTTGGACTAGAGTGGTGATAGTGAGGGGGTGATGAAAAGTTGTCTAATCTTGGATATATTTTACAGATGAATTGAATGCATTGTGAGAGAAAAAGTGAGTTAAGAATGACATCCAGGGCTCTGGCCTGGGCTACTGGAAGAATAGACTTATCATTAACTGAGTTAGGGAGTAGCAAGTCTGTGGAAGATGAGCAGGAGCTCAGGTGTCGGCATGTTGGTTTTGAGATGCCACGGGTAGTCGACAGTAGAGAGGTTGAGTGGACAGATATACGAGTCTGAATTTTACAAGAGAGTTCCAGACAGGACATATTGATTTGTAAGCTATTTACATAGAGCTAGTTAAGCTGTAAAATTGGATGAGGTCATCTAGGGACTGAGTGTAGAAAACATGTCTGAAGTTTGATCTCTAGGGCACTCTGACTTTGGGAACTCAGGGAGACAAGGAGAAACTAGCCAAGGAGAATGGGATGGGGCAGTCAGAAAAGTAGCACAAGAAGCAGGTAAGATGGATTGGAAACCAACTGAAGAAAGGATTTTGAGAACAGCTGAGGGATCAATTGTGCTAATCCTGCTAAGTCATGTAAGATGAAGCCTGAATAGAAATGTAGGTCCCAGAGCTGGACCTTCTGGGTTCACATCCTCATTCCAACTCTTACTCTGTATTCTGGGAAAGTTCCTTTACCTCTTGGTGTCTAAGTGTCTTCTGCTGAGGAGGTAATAATATTTTTCTCAGGGTCATTGTATTACATGAGTAAATATGTTGAATGTGCTTTGGAAGATTTCCCAGTGTATAGGGAGAGGCAGTACAACCACCAGGCACTTGAGCTTCTCCATTCAGAGTTTCTGCAGTAAGAAATCCCACAGGTTGCTGGAACAGTACTGTTATCTAGATGAGAGTGGCTGAGAGAAGAAAGGGACAAAGGAATGAAAGTTGGAGGGAGAAAGGTAACAGGCAGTATTATAGGAAAGAATCATGGGTACCCCCAACCCCCACATAAACACCAGTTTCCTCATTTGTGAACTGGGGTAACAAGCAGGCTGTGAACAATGCTGTTGTGAAGATCAAATGAGAAAACCCCCACGAAGGGTTCAGTTTAGGGCTAGCATACAGCAAGCATGTCAACGTGACTTACCACTGTGATGGTTAGAACTCAGGTCGGAGGGGAAAAGCGGAGTGGAGGAACAGCAGTGATTCCAGAAAGGGCCTGCTGGCCGTGACAGCATCCCATGCTTGGGCCCTAAGCTGCTGGGTGCGTTCTGGACCCCAAGACCCTGAACTGCAATAGTGAGTTAGAAAAGAATTCTCTTACTTTATATTTACTTTTTAAATGTATGTGTAACTTACATTTATTTTAGAGGGGTTTGGGTCTTTATTTAGAGATTTGGTGATATTTTTG
This sequence comes from Carollia perspicillata, assembly GCA_004027735.1. Taxonomy (NCBI): domain Eukaryota; kingdom Metazoa; phylum Chordata; class Mammalia; order Chiroptera; family Phyllostomidae; genus Carollia; species Carollia perspicillata. The sequence continues at coordinate 8,958 of PVKM010006445.1, read as the reverse complement.
TTCACAGAAATATGCTGTAGGAACTTAACTCTTGTTTGTGTCAATTAACTCATGGTAAAATTGATACCATTATAAGTCATTTTGATTAACGTTAGTTTCCAAGAACCTTTGCACAATGTTAAGTAGGAGGAGTTACTATACTGATCTATTTGCTTAGAGGACTTAGTCTGACATATGTTAGGTGCTCAATAAATATTTGTGGAAGAAATGGAAGACTTTAGATCAGCATTTTAGAAAATACAGTAAAATGAATCTGCATCCAATCTCCTAATACTTAGTGTTCTTGTTTCAGTCACTTCCTGAAAGTTCTATCCTGGAATGAACTTGGTTTATGTGAGAGAGTGACTTGAGTGGCTTCTCTGTGCTTTTGAATATGTTTGTCACATTTGTGTGAGAGACAGAAGTGTAGAACTTTTAGAATGCAAAGGGATTGAAAAATAGTGTTGACATTTGCATTTACTTTTCTTCTTAATGCCTTTGTGATTTTATAGTTGCAACTGTAGTGCCTATTTGGTCAAGAGGAAGAAGGGACGTAGAAGTTATTGAGAGCTGGTGATTTCTGCCTTCCTGAAATCACAGGTGGAGTGGTGAATAGCTCACCTCATCACTTGGATGAGACTGCTCAATAGAAATGTCCAGAGTTCACTGTTGGGCAAGGTCAGAGCTGCTGTTTCTGACCTTTGACTGTGGTGGCCCTCAGATATGAGTGGGTCCTGGATCAGGGAAGGTGTCAGGGAAACAGATAAGAAGGAAGCTGGAAGGGAGAAACAGGTGGGGGTGGCTTTTAGATCTGACATTTCCAAATCTAGACCCTCAGGGAGGAGACTACTGCTGCCCTTTAATGATAATCCTTTCTCTAATGAGGAAGAGCATTTGTTTTGTCCAGAACAATGGGTCCCACACAGAGAACCAAGTTGTGAGAGAGAAACAGAGGATTTTAAGTGACTCTTTGTTATTTAGGTTTTCCTGAGGGTATGACAGCACGGGCAGATTTTTATTTCCTAGTGAGACGTGAGTTGGCAGCAAGGGAAACAAAAATAAGTGGGAAAACAAGTTTGTTAACATCTCTCAACACAATAAAGTTGGCAAGACATGAGACAAAGGTAAAAGAAGTACATGGTACAAAAACACACTTAAAAGAGTGAAGAGAGAATAGGTTGGAAAAGCCAAAGCAGAAATGGTAGTCATGAATGACAGGCAGAGGAGAACACAAAGGAGCTGAAAGATAAAGACAGAATTAAAGTCAAAGGTTTTAGTGGCTAAAAATTAAATGAATTATTCTTAACTGTAACCCAAATGTCAACAAATATTAATTTAATACCTGCCACGTACCAGGTACTTCACTAGACAACTTAGAGTTAGGAAATGAAGTTGTCTTGTTAATATCATAGTTTCTATCTTATTAATTTCAGTTGACCTTTTATTTTTCCTAAAGAGCATAGATAGGGAAACTGAATGAGAAGAAAGACTGCTTTTGACTCCAAAAGCAGAGGAGAGGTGTTATTTTTAATTGAGCTGGAGACTTTAGGGCTTATACTAGCAATGCGCCCCATATACACTGTGAACTGACTCTTTCCCCCTGCCACTGGGACCTCTCCAAACCAAAGCCAGTCTTTCCTAATGTGTTACTGTGCACTGACATTGAATGATGTAGCATAACTCTTATGCAACATGCGTGAACCAACAAGTGGTTTTATTATCAATTTCAGCCTTCTAGAACCTCCTGGGAGTTTTACATGAAAGGAGCTCCAGATTGTATGGAAATGGTTTATGAAGGATTTATAACCAAATGCATTTGCCTAATGGTGCTAAGTAAATATTACTTTGCATTACCTGATAAAGAAATATAAATTAGTTCAATTAGTCTCCTTGGAAAAATGTTTGTAAATTGGTCTTAGGCTTATTTTGGAAATGAATTATTGTGATAATTTTTATTTGACCATGCATCATGACATAACAAAATTAATAGAATATGTGCATACATAAATTTCAAAATGTATCCATAAAAACATCACAAAAAGTCCCAATATATGGATTCCTATTTTTTTTCAAAGCAATATATGTCAGCCAAAAAAAAAAATTAACCAGAATCCCTTTCATGTTTCTAAAGCACTAGTAATGAATCGTACATTAATTTGGCTCTGGTCAATTGAGCCTAGTTAAGGCCCCAAATAAAGAAATTAAACTTGTTCATAGTAGATACATTTATCTTACTTTAGAAGATTACACAGTTTTAGGGAAGGACAGGCTTACATGTAAATTTTAGTTTTGCCACCAGGATTTGAACTTTTTCTATCCTGTTTTCTGAGACCCTGTTTTCTAAGAAAAGAATAGGAACACTAATACCTAACTTGGTTTTTTTTAAACAAAAGATTTAATAAGTCAGATAATGGATATTGGATATAAGAGCACCTAACATAGTGCTTGGCATACAGAAAGTGCTCAATAAATAGTCCCTTTTTGTTCTTTATCTGTTTCTGTGGTTGACTCACCTTAGCCATCATCTGTGGGTCTCTGAATGGCTGTTCTCACTTCTAGCAATGTCTGAGATGAAGAGAAATGTAGTTTTGAATGCATTATCTTAACCTCTTCCATATGGCTTTAGTAACTTATCTACGTATTTATATTTTCATTTTTTGACTAGAAATATCCTTAAGACCCCTCAGTCTGTTTGTGTTTGTCTCTCATGAAGCATCTTAGTGTTATAATGAAAAGTAGACACAACATAAATATTCAGTGCTGAAGAAATAGTTGAGTAAGAAGTGGTACAGTGCAGCTAATAAAATTGATGTAATAGTAGAATATATATAATGATTTAGATAATTTGTGAAATAAAATCAAGTAGAAAAGAAGGCTATAAGAGAAAATACATAGTCTGTTTTGTGTTAATTTTTATATTCATAAAGACTGATTATAAAAGGCTAAATAGTTATATCTGGGTCATATAACAAATTATATTTCTCATTCTTGCTTATTTGGCTACTTTCAGCTTTTAAAAATATACCACTCCTACTCTAATAATTAAAAAAAAATAAGTTAAATCACATTAATAAATGAATGTCAATGAAAACAAGCTATATCAAAAATGCTGAAAATAATATAACTAAGCACTAAATTAAAGAAGCTAAGAAAAGAACAAAATAGACTAATGAACTTAGAATAAATCAAAGATAAAATTAATAAAGAGAAAAATCTGTAGACTTCATCAATAAATGTAAGATGATTGAAAAGACTGGCAACTTAGTATACCTCTGGCACTCTGGACATGGTATAAAGGAGAAAACCCATGTTAAAAATGAAGGATAAATGAGTAGAAGCACAGACTGAGACACTTTTATAGAAAGACATGTTTTTATAAATAAACTGAAAAATATAGATGCAGTACACAGTTATCTAAAAAGTGTGAATTCTCAAAATTACCTCAATGGTAAGTTAAAAACTTGAATAATAAACTACATTGAAAAGTTCAATGCTCTCCTCTGAAATAACACAAGCTCCAGATGGTTTTATTAGGCAGGTTATACAAATCATTTAAGAAACAAATATTTCTTTTGTTATGCAAAACTTTTTGAAGTATAAAAAAAGAGTGGAAAGCTTATGAAACTATCTAGAGGCTTATTTATCATATGTCTGATACAAAGCCAGATAAATATATCACAGACATAACTCTACTGACCATTATCACATATAACTATAGGTATGCCCTGTATATAGCGAAGTAGCAAAATACTCATATACAATAGACATGATGGACTTAATACAAGAGTATAAAGATTATTCAACCTTAGTGATACCATTAGTTCAGTTTAACTTATTCATTGATATGGAAGAAATATATATGGTCACCCCAGTAAATGTAAAAATGGCACTTAATAAAATTCAACACCCACTATTGATTTAAAAAAATACCTTTAGTAAGTTAAAAATAAGACAAGACATTCCTAAGTTGATAAAGAATATCAGTCAAATATGAAGCAAATATTATGCTTGTCAAACACTGCAATCATGCATTTTCATGAAAAAATAAGTAAACCAGCCCTGGCTGGTGTGGCTCAGTGTATTGAGGGCTGGACTGTGAAGCAAAGGGTTGCAGGTTTGATTCCCAGTCAGGGCATGTGCCTGGGTTGCAGGCCTAGGACCCCATTACGGGGTGTGTGAAAGGCAACCACATGTTGATGTTTCTTTCTCTATCCCTTCCCTTCTCTCTAAAAAATAAACAAAATCTTTAAAAAAAGTAAACCAACTCTACAAAACCATTAAAATTAATAAAAAGAATACTACAAAAGAAAAGTTATAAATATTCCTTATTTAAACAGGAATAACAGAAATGCAATGAGAAATCTGAACAGTATAAACAAAACATAAATAAGAATAAACTTAATGAAAAATATCCAAAATATATAAAGAAAATGATAAAATTTTACTAAAGGATATGAAAGCCCGGATAATGGAAGTCTAATCATAAATATGTTCTTCCCAAATTATTAATTACAATACTAATTTAAATTTCAATAAAACTATTTTGAAATTTAAAAAGTTGATTCTAAAAGTTTATCTGGGGAACCCAGAAATAAACCCAAGTCACTACAGTCAGTTAATATTCGACAAAGGGGGCAACACCATAAAATGGAGTGAAAATAGTCTCTTCAACAAATGGTGTTGGGAGAACTGGACAGCTATGTGCAAAAAAATGAAACTTGAGCACCAACTTACACCATATACAAAAATAAATTCAAGATGGATAAAAGACTTAAATATAAGCTGTGACACCATTAAAATCCTAGAGGAGAACATAGGCAGGAAAATTTCAGATATCTCACACAGCAACATTTTTACTGATATGTCCCCCAGAGCAAGGGATATAAAGGGAAGAATAAACAAATGGGTCTCCACTCCAAGAAGACAAGCAACCCAATTAAAAAATGGGCAAAGGACTTGGACAGGCATTTCTCCAAGGAGGACAGACAGAGGATTCAGAGACACATGAAAAGATGCTCAAAAGCGCTAGCCATCAGAGAAATGCAAATTAAAACCACAATGAGATACCACTTCACACTGGTCATAATGGCCATCATAAACAAAGTGACAACAAGTGTTGGAGAGGTTGTGGAGAAAGAGGGACCCTAGTTCACTGCTGGTGGGATTGCAGACTGGTACAACCACTATGGAAAACAGTATGGAATTTTCTAAGAAAACCAAAAACGGAACTGCCTTTTGATCCAGCAATTGCACTGCTAGGATTATATCCCAAGAACCCTGAAACACCATTCCAAAAGAACCTATGTACCCCAATGTTCATAGCAGCACAATTTATAATAGCCAAGTGTTGGAAGCAACCTAGGTGCCCATCAGTAAATGAATGGATCAAAAAAACTATGGTACATATACACAATGGAATTCTATGCAGCAGAAAGAAAGAAGGAGCTCCTACCCTATGCAACAGCATGGATGGAACTGGAAAGCATTATGCTAAGTGAAATAAGCCAGGCGGTAAAAGACAAATACCATATGATCTCACCTTTAACAGGAACCTAAGCAGCTAAACAAACAAGCAAGCAAAATATAACCAAAGACATTGAAATAGAAAATGGGATGACAGTATCCAGAGGGGAGAGGGGAGGGAATTTCAGAGAAAAAGGGAGGGGATTACAGGAACAAGTATAAAGTACACATGGACAAAAGCTAAGGAGGGTGGAAATGGGAGGGAGGTGGGGAGCACTGGGGGGGTAGACTGGGATGGGAGTAAATGACAAAATGTACTTGAATAACAAAATAAAAAATTTAAAAACAAAAAAATAAAAAATAAATAAAAAGTTTATCTGGGAGGAAAAATGTACAATAAATGCCACAACATATTGAAAGTGTAGAATTATTCAAAACCAGCCTAATCAAAAGTTAATTAAAATGGGCACAGAAAAGGAAAAATAGATGAATGGGATGAAAAAGTTTAGACCCATCATTTTGATTACCATATATTGCAATTTGCCAATAGATGCTATTTCAAATCATAGGAATATCTTAGGCAGTTTGACAAAAGATAAAGTTGGTACACCATCTCACAATGTATACTAAAATTCTAAGCAGATTAAAGAAATAACCTTTAAAATCATTATATAACTACCAGAATAAAATATGGGGGAGTATTTTTATAATCTTGTGATGCAAGATGTCTTCCTAACCAAGCATATTAAGAGCCATAAATAAAAACAGACTACCAGATTTGACTGCATAACAGTTATAAACATCTATAGTGGCAAAACAAAGTTAAGAAGAAGCCACAGATTGGAAGAAAGTGATTGCTATTTACATAAATACAGAAAATTACTATCTGTAATGTACAGAGAGTACTTTCAAATCAATGATCAGGAGACTCACAAATCAGTGAACAAAACAGCCAAGGACACGAGCAGTCAATTCACAGAAAAAATAATATGGTTTGTAAATGTACCATTTAAATATGTATGATCACCATCTTTAGTGATCAGAAAAAAGCAAATTAAAACAAAAAACAAGATATTTTGATTTTTGTCTATTTGGCAAAATTTGAAAAAGTTTCAAATAAGAATAAAATGTAGCTAACATGTACTAAACACTTGACATATATGCTATGTTCTAAAAACTTTAAACAATTTAAACTTTAAACATTTAATTCTTATTAAAATTCAATAGGGTAGGCATTATCATTCCTGTAATATAGGTACTATACAAGTTGGAGAGGTTAATGTGCCCGAGGTTATTCATATAGTACATGTCAGACCCATGATTTGAACCTAGGTAGTTTGGGGCCAAGTCCGTGCTCTTAGTTACTAAGTTTGACTTTTCAGTTTTCTCCCCTGAAAAAAAAGAGACGAGTGGTGGCAGGGCAGGGCGAGGAGGGAGGTGACGTGTACTTAGCTTCCCTGAAAGTGCTCCTGGGAAGAACATACACCAGAATGAAGTGTTTGAGGGTGATATGGTGAGTCGGTGTTCTCCTCCAGAGGCAGTTGGTCTTGGTCATTTAAACCACTCTGATAACTTAGCTTGTTTGCTGGAATGAAAATGGACTGTTGTAACAGTTTTTGTGAGTGGTGATGTGGTTAGACTCTCTGATGGTTCACTTGGACAGATTTAGGGTCTGACTCCCTTTGGACATGGTCCAAACTAGACACATGGTCATTGAAAGCCTTGGTTACGTACTTGGTCATACCTCCCTGAAACATTACTGCTCGGCAGAGTACAGTGGCTTCGTGGATGACTAAGTGATGTATCATTTGGCAGGTTCTCGACTTGGATTCCACGTGAATTTCTATTATTATATTTAAATTAAAGTGTTGGTTTCTTCCTCCCATTGATCTCTAGATCATCTGGATTGTATGTAGATAGCCAAAGAGGAGGAATTCAACTATGAACCAAATATCTGCTGGAATCATACAGTGGTGGGTAACCAAGGCCACAAGTACTTCTGTTTGGCACCAAACACAGCTGTTTTGAGAGCAGGGTCCTCTCTGTCTCTCTTTACCCCCACCTTCAAATGTCTGTGAAATTTCCTTTTTTCTCCTCCTGTTTCTTACCTTCTTCTATTCTTTAATCCTGTGGTTTCTTCTCTCTCTCCTTCAGTGACACCCCTGGCTAAAGAAGTGGCTCTTTCCATCTAGAAGGTATATTTACTTTTAAGACAAGTTATTACCTGTTGTAGAGAAGCAATGTGGTTTAGGAAGTGCTGACCGACTTTTTAAAGAGATGGTTATTTTTGCCAAGACGTATAGGGCCAGCCAATACTTTGATTACTGTTTGTTTATGTTTTACGTACATATACTCTCCTATTTGGAGTCCCCCCAAGTCCTAAATAAGGTAACCTAAAGCAGCAAAACCCGATACTGAGGAAATTGCACCGTAGTAAAGGTGTCTGCAAAGAACAGACACTGTTGGACTTCAGATTTACCAGAGAATAAGGATAAGCAGATATATAATAGACAAATGATTATATTATAATTTTTGTGTAATGTTGTTATAATACATATATACACAAGCATGCACCTGGATTAAATCAGGGCATTAGAAATGTGTAGGGGAGCCACATTTTCCCAACTTTTATTTTCTAATTTGTATCAGGAACCACACACAACCTGATTTTAAGAGACGGACATACAGATTCTTAGGAAAGTTAAGTGCGTTCTTCAGGCTCAGAGATCTTCATTTCTGCAAAACAATGCTGACAGCTAGAAGTCCTTTTCATTTTTTTGAGGAATAAGTAATTTTAAATAGAATAAAAATAAACTTATTATCATTTTACAAGTCTGTTTAAAATTGCAGAATTTATGGTCTAGTTAGTAGAAATAGTTCCAGACATTTAGTATATTCTCATTAAGAGAATATTATAGAGGTACATTTTATCTGCCTGAAAAGACATTTTGCCATTTATTTGCTTAAAACACCCTTTAAATATCAACAAGGAGCCTTTAAACTCCTGGAATTTAGCTTGAAATGATAAAATGAAGTAATTACAATGAAGTAATTAAATTTACTGTATCTGCCAAAAGGACAAGATGGGTACATTAAAAACTTTTAGTAAAAAGAAGTAAGAGTCAGGACTTCCAGCCAAGATGGAGGCATAAGTAGGCATACTGTGCCTCCTCACACAATCAAAATAAAGACAACAAAAATAGAGAAACAGAAAAATAACCAGTACTGATAGAAGATTGAACTGTATGGAAGTCTGACAACCAAGGAGTTAAGATAGACACATTCATCTAGACCAGTAGGAGGGGTGGAGTCAGATGACTGGGCAGAGAGGAATTGCCACACAAAAGAAGTGGACCCTGGGTGTAGGCTGGCAGTGAGCAGGCCCAGGCCCTGGATTGTGGAGGGGCACTGCGCACAAGGCAGCTAGCGGACCAGGTAGTCCCACATTCATGCGCAGATAAACCAGGCAAAACTGGGAAGCGAGACAAACCGCACAGCCCAGGCATCCAGCACCGG
>PVKM010006444.1:5000-44293 GCA_004027735.1 Carollia perspicillata | reverse complement strand
ACTGATTAAATGTGGGGAGGGAGAGAGGCATAAAATCATAGGGATTGACTGCCAGAGTTTGGCATGAGCAATTGAGTGGCTAATGGTGTCATTTATTGTGGCAGTCCACACATCCTAATGTGTATAGGAATCACCTGGAAAGCTTTTAACTATTTCAATTCTCTGGCCCACTCCCTGAAATTCTGGCTCAGTAGATTTACGAAAGGAGCCCAAGGATTTCAGTTATTTTCAAAGCATCCCTTAATTCTGATACAGATGGTTTGGGGTATTTATACTTCCTGATGTATTTATAATTAGAGGAGTAGCCTAAAAGAGAAACAGAATTAGGGAAAAGTTTCTAAGTTTTAAGGGCAGAGAAGAATGTCCTGCTGATGTGAGTCTGAATAAATGTGTTTCTATCTGCCTTCTAAACTAACCCTGAAGAAAAATGAACACTGAAAAGTACTTGGCCTGGACATTAAAAATCCCTAAACCATTACAACGCAGGTAGCTCTAAGAATCCAGAAACTCTGTGACTCAAACAAAGTCCACCCTCAAAAGGCTATTTTTTCCGAGTCCTGGGAAAGAAGGGAGTAGATAGATTAAACATAGAAAATAAAACAAAATGTCCATTTGTGAGCACTGTCAATATCCATTTGCAATCCAGACATTATTATATCTTTCCTATGCACTTTAAAATATTTTCTGTTCATTAAACCCCTAGCATGAGATCGTGCTTACAAAGGATGACAAGCGGTGCTGTGTGAGAGAGAGGAGGAGAGGGACATACAGAGGTAAAGGCACACAGTGACAAATAGCCCTAGAAAGATTGCCTAGCAGATAAAGTAAACAGCTTATAATGACTGAGAACTCCAAGCATAGACAGTAGAACTAAACTCAATTTAAATTAACCTAGGCCCCTAGGAACTATGACAGGGGTTAGCTCCTCAGTAGAAATCGCCATAGCAGAAGGCAGAGCCACGCCGTGAATGCCATTATCAGTTGGTTTTAAGAGTTTGGGGAAATAAAGGTTAATCCTTTCATTTCAGATGGTATCCTTAAAAGAACTATAAAATACCATTTTTAAATATTCGTATGGTGCAAATCAGTCACTCCCTAATTGCCAGGTAAGTATAACCTTGGCAATTTTCTCAATTTAAGGGAATACTGGGAATGATTAGAAGCCATACAAGAGATGGTGACCTCCCTCTCTGGGAATTTTTCTCTTTGAGAAAAATTGAGCAAATTATGAGGCATTATTAATAGCCACCAAGGAGAATAATTTTGGATAAAATTCAAAGAATATATCTATAATGGCTTCATACTCAGTAATTTCTTACCAATTTCTCTTTTAATGGCTCAATACAATTCCATTGCTTTTGGCATTCAGAGGCTTCATTAACATATTCTTACTTGCATTGAATTCTAAAACAAAAACATAAGGTTGAATGGTAACCAAGAAAAAAAAAGATTTTGTATATTTTGGCTAACCAGCAACTTGGTGCAGAACTCTGTTCATGTTTAATATATCTGTATGTCAAAATTCTATTTTCAAAATTATACATTTGAGTTGTTTTTTCTCATATTAGTAGACTAGGTAATGGATTATTCCTCTTATTAAAGTGGCTCTAAAAAATGTACATTATTTTTTAAAAGTGCATGTCAAGTGGCAGATTTAAATAATTAAAATAAAATGATTGGAATTTTCACTTACACCCGAAAGATCAGGAAATTGTTGTTTTAATGCATTTAAATGAAATAAGGATACTCTGATTCATTGGGGAGCAGGTTGCTATGTAATTTGCTTACAGTATTTGGCATTCACACACTCATTAGTACATGAAACATTTTATGGAGATGTGTAAACTCCCAGGGCACAGGTCCATTTTTCAAATTTAGTTTCTCTGAAATGATGAAATGGTTGCGGGCAGAAAGCTGTGAAAATAAAAGAACTGACTTCAGAGGCAGCCACCTGTGGGGTAAGCACGGATTCTGGAGGATTTACAAGGGACAACTCAACAAGACACCAAACTGTGCCTACTGTGAAGACCTACTGAGTTTAAACCATGAAAGGAAGAAGCTTTAAGTAGAAAGCAAATGAGTTTAATATGGAAAGTCCACTGGACGCCAAAGAAGAAAATAAGCGTTGGGTAGGGAAGATTATGGGCATGAGTTTTGAACCTGCAAGGTTGATATGGACACTGTGCCCTTGTGCAGGAGCACTAAACTGGAACTCCCCCCTCCCCAGAGTATACAGATGGCCATGCTTTACTGCTCACACCCACATAATCATTTAATCAGCAGAAAATATTATCAAATATATGTGTTGCTACCTCATCTTGTTTTTCCTTTTCATTTGCATGAAATACCTTTTTCCATCCCTTTACTTTAAGTCTGTGTGTATATTTCATTCTGAGATGGGTCTCTTTAAGACAGCATATATGGATCTTGTTTTTTTATCCATTCAGCTCCCCTATGTCTTTTGATTGAAGCATTTAAGCCATTTACATTTAAAGTGATTATTGATAGATACATATTTATTGCCATTTCATTTTTTAACTATTTTCCTTTTTTTTCTTTTTCTTCTTCTTAAAGCAAGCCCTTTAACATTTGTTGCAATACAGATTTGGTGTTAACAAACTCCTTTAGCTTTTTTTGTCTGGTAAGCTCTTTATTTCTCCTTCAATTTTAAATGCTAGCTTTGCTAGGTAAAGTAGCCTTGGTTGTAGGTCCTTGCTTTTCACCACCTTGAAAATTTCATGCCTCTCCCTTCTGGTCTGAAATGTTTTGGTTGAAAAATTAGCTGATTGTCTAATGCAACCTCCCTTGAAGGTAACTAACTGTTTTTCTCTTGCAGTTTTTAAGGTTCTCTTTTTGTCTTTAAGCCTGGCCATTTAAATAATGATGTGTCTTAGTGTAGGCCTCTTTGGGTCCACCTTTTTTGGGACTCTGCAATTCCTGGACTTGTGCGACTTTTTCCTTCACCAGGTTAGGGGAGTTTTTGGTCATTATCTCTCCAAGTAGGTTCTTCATCCCTAGCTCACTCTCTTCTCCTTCTGTTATTCCCATGATGTGGTTGTGTTATGTTTTATGTTGTCCCAAAGTTTTCTTAAACTTTCATTTTTTTAATCCTTTTTTCTTTTTGCTGCTCTATTTAGGTGTTTTTTTCTACCTTGTCTTCTAAATCACTGATTTGATTATCTGCTTCATCAAATCTACTGTTTATTACTTCCAGTGTATATTTATTTCAGATATCACATTCTTTATTTCTGACTGGACCTTTTTTATGGTTTCTATGCCTTTTATCATGTTATTGAGTATCTTTATAATCACTACTCTAAGCTCTATAGTTGATAAATTGCTAGCCTCCATTGCATTTAGTTCTCCTTTTGGAGAATTTTCTTTTTCTTTCATTTGGGGACTGTTTCTCCTCAGACAGGGGAAACAAAAGAAATAAACACATGGGACTACATCAAACTAAAAAGTTTTTGCACAACAAAAGGAACTATCAATAAAATAAAAATACAACCCACTGAATGAGAGAACATATTTACCAACACACCTAGTAAGGGGTTGATATCCAAAATTTATAAAGAACTTGTAGAACTCAACACCAGAAAAATACACGATCCAATTAAAAAGTGAGCAAAGGACCTAGATAAACTCTTCTCCATAGAGAACATACACATGGCCAATAGACATATGAAAAGATGCTCGATGTCACTAATCATCACAAAAATGCAAATTAAAACCACAATGAGATAGCACCTCACAACAGTCAGAATGGTTATCAACAATAAATCAACAAAAAAGTGCTGGCGAGTCTGTGGGGAAAGAGAACCCTTCTGCACTGTTGGCAGAAATACAGTCTGGTGCAGCCACTGTGTAAAGCAGTATGAAAATACCTCAAAAAACTTAAAAATGGAACTGCCTTATTACCCAGCAATTCCATTTCTTGGAATTTATCTGAAGAAACCTAAAACACTACTTCAAAAGGATATAAGCACCCCTACATTCATTGCAGCATTATTTACAATCACCAAGATATGGAAGCAGCCCAAGTATCCATCAGTAGATGAGTAGATAAAACAACTATGGGACATTCACACAATGGAATACTGTTTGGCTATAAAAAAGGAGAAAATTTTACCCTGTATGATAGCATAAATGAACCTGAAGAACATCATGCTAACTAAAATAAGCTAGTCAAAGAAAGACAAATACTATATGATTTCACTCATATGTTGAACCTAATGAACAAACTGAACCATCTAGGAAAATAGAGACAGACTCATAGATAGAGAGCAGACTGACAGCCCTGGGTGGTGGGTGGTTGGGGGGTACAGGGATCAAGCAAAAAGGAAAAAAGGACTCATGGATATAAACAACAGTGTGGTGATTGCTGGGGGCGGGTAGGGAGACAGGATAATTGGGGGTAAATGATAATTGGAAAAACTACGATAATAAATAATTTTTTAAAAAGAAAGAAAACTTTTGGCATTGTGTGAAACCATTTTAATTTTGTTCGATTCACAAATTTACTTAAGACTTTATCTTTGAGATAAGACTCAGAGCGTCCATTTCTTTGGATCAAACCACCTATGTAAGAAATGGAAGAGATGAGGTTTGAACTCAGCTCTGACCAAGAGTGGGGATGGAATGCCCACAATGCCAGCATCCTGGCCTAGGTTACTTCCATTCATCAAAAGAGTAAACCCATGTAAATATTTATAAAATTGTCTAACTGTGCTTCATGTTGGATGCCAACACAGCAAACCTGCTTGTTGATTTTTGTTTTATTGTTGATCTTTTAAATTGTAATACATGCCTACAAGATTCAGGTTAAATAATTTTATAAAGTTATATTTGATAACTGGAGAAACATGCAAATTAGGGTCACCATCTTTTGTAATATTTAAAAATGCCACAAAAGATCATCTTCTCAGAAAAGGTAATCTCAAAAATACCAGAACTCACTCTTCACCCCTTTGTCATCCCATCACTCTACACTCTTGCTTTGCTCAACTCCTTCAAAAATGGTCATAGCAACTCTGCTATAATTGTATAAATCACCTACACAATTATTTTGAGCAGATGGAATGGGTCAGAATACCAATCATCTATCATAACAATAGCAATCTGTCCAAAAAAACTCAGTGAGCATTTTTTCTCACGAGAAGGCATAAATCAGCCAATTTAAACTCAGCTTACATGGGCATCTCTGCCTTCGAGCTGTGGGTCTAAGTTTGACTGGAACACTTATTTGGCTAGGTTGTTTATTTTCAAATGTATGAAAATATCACAGTGCCTGACAAATAAAAATTAAAATGTGCCCAAGAGCAATGTGGAGGTGGTGGGAGAAAAGGTAGGGAGACACAGGAGAGTGCAGTTTTCCTTCTCTGTTATAGCAGGGGCAGGGGAAACTAAGACCTCCCTTTACATCCCAGTGTGCTAGTTTTCTCCTTTTCTGAATAGATCCACACTGCCATCTGCCTGAGGCTGAGGACGGTCATTCATCCACCACTCCTGTGGCTAAGGCCCTGCCACCACACCGAGCCTCCATGGGTAATCACACCTGCCAAGCTTAGGGAGGCTACTACGCTTTCTGACTAATTCTCTCACTAGGTCAAATCAGTTCAGGAGCAACCTTCTTTAGCCTCCTCATTACAAGAGTGCTTTACAGGGAAGCCCAGCAATTTATGACACCAGCCAAAAGGGAAAGCTTTCGCCAAAACACACACACACACACACATACACATGACAACGACAATAACAAAAAACCACTGTATCAAAGAGTTTTTATATTCAGCTTTTAAATCTGGGTCTAAGATTAGAGTGAGAATAAACTTTTATAGAATAGCCTAGTGATAGATAAGAAATTATGTGTATCTTCGGGTGTATATTGTTTCCTTAAAATAGCTCACACAGTAACTTTTATTGAGATTAAAGTTAATATCTTTGTGATGTTATGTTTCATTTCTCTCTCTTATTATCACTTAGTCTTTTTCTGCCTTTTAGGTACATCATTCCATCCAGTCTGAAGAGTCATTAGCAACTTTTCCTGAGCTTCATGTTGACAAAGCATAGCTTCCAGTTGTCTTCAGAGTTTTACGTTTTGTGATGCTATAGAGGGATATATATATATCCTTCTATAGAGGGAGAGGGAATATGGGAATACATGAATTTGGGAAGGGAGAGAATAAAATGAGAACAGGAAAGGGAAGAGGGGGTGGAAACATGGAGGAAGCCAAAGCACAAGGGATGGAACAGATGGGCACTTTTAGAAATAAGAGAACTGACATTAAACTTCTGGTTGTTTGCCTTTCTCTTAGATCAATTTCTTCATTTTCTCCAAACCTTTCGCAGAGTGTTTTACACATACCAATGTGCTCTGTGAATGCTTTTATGATTGTTTACTCTCTTTGCATCAGCTTTGTCAAAATCAAGAAAAGCCAACAAATCCCGTACCCAGGACAATGTGGACCAGAAGAGGAACGAAGGAAAGGTAACACTAGCTGCACTAAGCTGGTTTGGTTCACCGGCTAGAGATGGCCGTGAGAAGACAGTCCCCCTTCTCCCTCCGCTCTGTAACTGTTATGCGTTCGCAAATATACACAGCTTGGTAGCAGACTTTTAGTAGTAAAATTACTTTTCCTTAGGTTGAGAATTCCTAAAGAAAAGGAAAAATATAAGGATTTGTAAATCCAAACTACATTTGTTGTTGATTGTCATTTAATTCTGTATATTGCTTTATAAATAACTAAGGCTGAGAATCTTTAAGAGGAGGAAGAGAATATTTCCAAGGATAATGGTGAACCAGCTCCATGCTTAGGGCTCCTATAAAGCCAGGGTGTTAAATCCTAAGACAAGGAGACCTTAGCTGGGAATCAAGCACTCAGGTGATGGCAAAGATGTTCGAATTGAAAAGAGGAGGCAGGAGGAGACCTGTATCTGTGTCTAAAGTGACCTGGGGTAGAACCTGGGAATGCCCTAGGGGCTACAACATGTCTGAGATGCATGTCAGGTGGATAGTGGGGTGTCACTCAAAAACGTGTATGAGGCCTGCCTTTCAGGTGGTCTCACCAACTCTAGGTTTGTTTTCTCTTAGCGTTAAAAAAAAATGTGAATAAATTTAACAAATTCTTCTTCCCTCCAAAAAATAAATCAGTGGTTGTTTGATGCAAACTACTACTTAATATGCATAGGCTTTGTTTGTGTGTTTCTGACAGTATGAAAATAAAAGGGTCTGCAAGGCCTCCCGACTGCGTGTACTCAATGGCCTCGTCTATGAGGTGGCAGACAGCGGGGCTGACAGTACGTTCAGCACTTTATTTACTGCCTGGCTTCTTCAGGCTTGGCTCCCTGGGTCCCTGGGAAATTCCTGTGTTGAAAACTTTGAGTCAAAACCTTGTCTTAGCCAAGCAGAACTCATCAGAGGGCCTCAAAGTCTGTGTTTGTAGGAAGGGTCCAAAGGGGAAGGATATTTTAAAACAGCCAAACTTGACTCTGGCCAGCAATATCCATGAAAGATTTTTGGAGTTGAAGTTTTGGCTTTCACTCTTTTAAAGTTTCCCTGGACTCCTCTCAAACATTCTGACTCAGAATATCTAGGAGCGGGGTCCAGGAATCCGGATCTATGGAAGCTCTCCATATGATTCCGACTATATCCAGATATGGTGATCGTATCTTAGAACATTCTTAGCCATTGACATTTAACAACAGTCTTCCTGGGAAAGAGCCCCAGGAAGTGGCGATTTTGCAGTATCAGAGCTCATACAGCAAGAGTTGCGTCAGCATTGCTTGGGTCCAATCAAAGAGACATTTTCATAATATCCGCTGGGTTTTCCAGTGTGACAAATTCATGCCTTAACTATTCAACGAATGCATAATGTTTATTTCATCATGCACGTGGAGTCATTTTCAAATTATCCTTTACCATCCTATTGAAAACACAGAAGAACAAGTCCTGAGTTCCACTTTCAGTCCTGATCCCAGTTCCCAGAGAGAAAGACGAGATAGGAGCATGCAGCCGGGAAGTGCACGTTTGTGCAGATTAAGACATGCCAGTTTGTGCTGCGGTACCAACTCCTAAAATATCAATGGATTGAAACTGACAGTATTTGTTTCTGCTTATGGCCGTCGTAAGTCAACGGGGACCTTGTTTTTCACAGTCACTTGGAGACTCAGGTGAAGTGAGAGGGAGAAATTCTGAAGAATCTACTGCCAACAATTATCTTGCACTCACAATTGATAGGCTAAGCTAGTTGTCTGGCCCTACTGCACCACCAGGAAGCCAGGAAATGCAAGCTTAACAATCTCTTGGAAGCAGAAAACCAAAGATACTTGCTGAATGGTAGCAATAACTGGAGTTATGGTTCATATTCTTAAAATAATCTGTGCCATAAACCATGATTCTTGAATCAGACTAGCCTGAACCAAATACGTCCCTTGTGGCTTAACAGTTTTTCACAAGTTTCTTAATTCTCTTGAGTCTGAATGGCCTCATCTATTAAATGAGCATCATAAAGTGCCAGCCTCCGAGGCTTTTGAAATAATTAAATAAGGCAAAAAATGTAAAGCACTTTTCCCATACAGCATCCTGAATGTTTGCAGATGCCGTTATTCTCAAACAGGAGGAAGGGGGTCTGGCCTAGCAGAAACCATAGTGATCTCACACGGCCAAAATGGGCTGGACTTGGAGCAGAATGTTCGCCAGAGTGGGAATGAGACACCTCAGTGGGCTGTTATGGGAATGTCTCGAGATTCCTTCCACAGGGATCTCCAGGGCGTGAACACCACACTATCTTTTGGATAATCTCAAAGGGAAGGGCAGTTGATTTCCCTTTCAGATGCTAACACTGTGTTAACCCATACAGTTTTCTGCTCTAGGATTCTGCAGTTCCCTTCTAAATTTCTCATCGTTCCCTTTTCACTTGCCCTCCCTCCCTCCATGACAAATCTGTCAGTGCTTTTCTTCCACCAAGTCTTCACAATCATTGCCTCAGTGAAGACAGTGGCTGAACCTCCTCATTGTGTTTGTGTAGCCTTGCAAAAGAAAAAAACACTTTATTTATCTCTATTCACTCTTTCAGAGAAGGAATGCTCTTTATTCATTTCTGTATCTCCAATCCTTTGCTGAGCCAGGCTCAAAGCATGCCCCCAGGTGTTTGAACAATGAAGGAATGAAGGTGGTTGATTCTTTTATTTAAAACTCTTTTTGATCTTGGAGGCTCTAAAAAAGACCAAAATTATCAATTAGGTAAACCACTAGATAAAGAGAAATTAAGACACAAAAAAAAATAGTTGATTGATTAGACAGAAAATGTCACTTCCTAGCTGTCACTTGAGGTCTGTGTACTATCTTTAGATGTCTCCAGACTTTAGCGTACATTCAGGCCAAATACATCCCCTGGAGCATCTTCAAGTTACTTAACTGGGTCATCAGAACAAAGGGATCACAAGAACTTGATTAACTTCTTGAATTGAACTTTCAATGTCCCACATGGGTTGCTGATACATTGCTGAGATTTCTTTTCCTGAAATTGAAGCCCTCCAAGTAAAAAAAGAATTAAAATGATGCTGTTATGACCATCAATCCCTGGTCTCAGAGAAGTCACTTAAAAATGAGTGCTGGACAGCAGCCTACAAAAAAGGCACAAGGGAAATGACAAACCGTGTGAATGAAGGCAGAACAGATGGCAGGAGCAGCTGTGGCATGACATCCACACTCAGAACACAGCGCCTCTCTCCCCCAGGTAGCTGCATCAGCTCGTGTGACTGTGGCAATAGGAGCAGGTCAGAGTCCACTCCATCCCATTGAAGGTGGTGCACGGTAGCTGCCCTTACAATTTCTCCTTGAAGTAGCTCATCACTCTAACTGCTTTAGCCTCACTGAGGGTTTGTGGACGCAAACTGCGACCTCTCTTGTCACCCTTCCTTCTGCACTAAACTACAGTTAAAATTGTGTACACCTAATTAGATATTTTTAAACATCTGGACATCTGGCTTTACATAGGACTCACTAACTGATTTCTCTAGGGAGAATTTTAAAATTACATCTGTTGTTTTGTTTCGTTTTTTTGCTATAAAGCTAACACCCCATCCTATAAAAACGTAGAATATTACAATAAGTATAAAAGGTTAAATTCAAAACTAAACATAGTTAATCATTTATTTTTCTCTTTTCTATGATCACACATGTAACATCTTATAAATACTTCAGCCTTAAACGATCTCATAAATACATCTTTGATTATTTCCTCTGGTTAGAGTCCAAGGGTTGAACATATTTGAGACTTTTAATATGTATTGTCTTCTAGAATATTTGTAAAAATATATGTAATCCAAAAATATAAGCTATATTCATACCACTGCTGTTTAACAGCTTTGAATCTGATGTGTATGTTACCTTTATCAACTTGGTAGCAACTAATAAAATAACATCACTTTAAGTTCTCTATAATTGCTTATTTTATAATTGCTAGTTTAGTCTTTTCCTTAAAATTACATGTTTATATGTCTTTCTCTTCTACTGAGTTATAAAGGTTTTGAAATCAAGGGTTACATTATTTTTCCTATTCTTGCCACAGCCTTTGGCACAATCCTATTTATACTGCATGCATTTAATAAACATTTAAATGTATGAATTTTGTAGATATACTTGTTCTTAAGTGATCAACAGCGGAGTCAGAACAGGAATTCCTGGATGCCCCTAGTATATTGGAATAATAATTTTGCAGGCCTTGTAAAACCTTTTGACAAGGGCCCTTTGTTTTCTCAACTTTAAAATGAGCAAAATAATTATACTGCTAGTTGTAATGTGGAATCATTGTGAAGTAAACCAGGTAATACGAGTGACAATCATCAGGAAAAAGTCACAGTATCATATAAATGCAATAATTATATTTAAAAGAGTTTAGTAGTTGATGGGAGGGGGAAGGGCTGGGTGGGTGGGCTGGGATGGGAGTAAAAGACAGAAAACTGTATTTGAACAACAATTAAAATAAAAAATTATATAAAAAAAGAGTTTAGTAGTTGATAATATTCATTAGTAAAAGGTTATACAAAGACATTTCTAATTTCAAGCTTCTTCATCTGACATCTCTTATACTTTTCCAAACTCTGGTCTCTATTATTTGTTGCCAAGTCTAACAATGAAGTTTATGAAAAGAAAAAAGTGCAGCTGCTGTTATGTGTGCTTGCACTCTGTTATTAATCATTCCATAAAAAAGTGTAATGCAATTTTGAATAGTAAATCAAAATAGTGGAAGCAGAATAAGAAATGAAGCCCAGAGGAAAATATGCTTTGAAAAATAAAATGAAACCAAGGTTATACAGAGCCACATACAGCAGAAAGGTGTCCACAATTGTCAAAACTGGTTACCTTAAGTTTGAACTTTGCATTAAGAGCTTCGCAATAACCAATAGAAAATGGAGACACGTGATTAGTTATATATTTAAAGTAAAAAAAAAATGTAGTTTCTCAGGAAAAATAACTGTGTTCTGCTCCCTCTAACCCTACCCCATCTCCCCCACCTCAACTATAATGTTTAAGTCGAAGAGAAACTTCTACCCAGGAGCCTGCTGCAAAAGCGAAGTTGTAGACAATATCTTTAATACCCAATATACTTTACAATGGCAATTTTCATAAAGTTACTCAATTCCACCTGAGGAAATAAGGTCAGAGAACAATTTCATAAATACAATCTATTAGAAGCTAAGGAATGTAGTCCAAGTATCCAGTTTTCCAACAAATTGGTTTGGTTTTGGAGTAAACTTCAGATGATCTAAACTAGTTCTAAGCATCTTTCAAAATCCAATGGGCTTTACTCCCCAAAGTCCAACTGAGAAGATCCAGGGGGCACCAGGAATCCATGGTTTTCAAAAGCTTTCCAGAGAAGCCTCATGAACATCTCTGACTCACAGCCTCACAGAAATGAATGGATTGCCTATCCTTAAAGAATTTTGGATAAGTATTTTCTTACACGTTATAATTCCTATTATCTGTATTAGCCCAATATCTTCAATTAACATCGATATTCTTAAAAGAGGGCTCTATGGGAACACAAATAATACATAAGGTAGATAAACACGGAGAGAAGGTTACAAAGTCAAAACAGAAGAGGTCATGGAATAGACAAAAAAAATACTGTGACAGAAGAAATTATCTGTTGGGACTTCTGTTATGCTAGCCAATGTTACATGTGAGGAAAGTAGGTTAGGTGAGGTTGGGTTCACAGAAGGTACCAAGACTGGCTACTGGGAGAGAAGGCAGTGACAGGAGATGATGGAAACGAGACACGATAATATGGCTCATGTTGAGCAGAAGCCACATCCTTGGGAAAGCAGACTTGTCCAAAAGTGGCTACCCACAATGGTGCAGACAGGGCAGGGACTTCAGACACCTTCCATGTCTAGTGCCACTTCTAATGCTCAGTTCTAGACTAACTGCACCTGCTCCCATGCCCAGGCCCTGCCCACAGACACTGCTGAGCCTCGCTCTACCTTAGGGGTCACTTGCCTGGAAGATCCCAGTAGAACTGACCTGAGGGCGTCTCCGGGTTAGTGTTATCCCAGGACTTCTCGGTATCTTTCTTCTCTTTTGTTTACCCAGTTTTTCTTCGGTCGTCACACATCTAAAGGGATAACCAGAACCCTGGTGGAAAAAGGAATGAAAAGGCTAGGGGTCAGTGAAGACACTATGTGACATTGAAAAAGTCACCTTATTTCTCTGTATTATCCTTTTTCAACAATCTGTAAATCCCTAATCCTGGTCATCTAAATAAGGTATTTAGTATGTGCGTATGCACACATGTGTGTGCACATATTTAAACCTTTTACATGCTAATGAGTTAACATTTAAGTTTCTGTGAGTGCAGAAAGTTGCAAAATCACTGTTTGGCATAAATTTCCTGGCCATAATTTAATAGGCCAAGATTACAATAAAGTTTGTAGCTATTTTCATTTCTAACCCTATTTTATTTTCTAAAATATTAACAGACATCATCTCATCAATTCCAAAAATAATTCCTTTCATTTCGCCTTTTTCATATATGAAAAACTACAACCTATTTTTCATCTCCTTAGTTACTCATGCAGATTTTCAGAATAACATCAACAATAAATACATGGTCAACTCTACCCACTGGTAAATAATATGTCTTCTCAAATATGATAAGGAGGAAGCTAAATAGTGTATCAAAATAATGTAGTGCTTTCTAATACCCATTTCTTATTGTGTGTGATGGTTTGACAAATGTAATATTCTGGCTCCAGACTCCAGGGTGCCAGTTTGCGAACGCAACAGTAACAATTCATCCAGGGCTGGAAGCTGTGTCTGGCTGATCTTTCATTCCCACATTTCATGTGATCCCACCTATCTGGGTTCAGGCTGGAGCCACACTGAACTGATTTTCTTTCTCATTTTCTCCAGACCCCAAGGGAGACTCAGGTCCTCTCAACAGTGTTAATGAGAGATATGAGTCTTCACACTCCTCTCTTGCTGTTATCTCTGTTCTAAATTAAGGTTTGAGATACTTTCATTCTCTGTTTAAACCCCCTTCCAAGATTTGTTCTTTGTAAAACAACAATGAACCTCATTTAAAAGGGGCTTCAAATTTATTAATTTCTTCAAATTATGCAAACATGTACCAAGGCCTCTTGCAGGGACTTTTTACATTAAATTATGGTCAATGCCTGTTTGGCTACAGACCACAGAAAAACACTGTTATATACATAGCGCCTGCATTTCGGGAAGGAGAGGAATTTTGTAAAACAAAGAGCTGATCTCAACACCTCAGAAATGATAGGAGCAGACATATGTCCACAGCATCAAAAGGAACACTTTGTGATGGACATATAGATAAAATATTTCCAAAAAGTTTTATACAACTGCAAGTTACTGCTTTTATATTGGAGATAGCAAAGTATGTTCTCTCTCTCCCTCTTAATAAGCCATTATAGGCCTATTTTTGGTCTCAGTTGTCCTGTCCAATACACCATCTGCTAAGAAGGCAATGTTGGAAGCACACATTTGCGGACTGTGTCAGAGCTGGCTTTGCCTCAGGCTTGCCACGTGACCCGGGGCCACTTAGTTTGCTGATGGCTTTTCTATTGTACTTTGTAGAACAGCCAGGCAAGTGGCAATGAGGATTCATGTTAAAGGGAGAGACGCTAGTAATAGACACATCTTGTAGGAGAGGCAGTAAATTAAAGGAGGATAGAAAAGAAAGGCCCGTCAAGAAAAGAGAAGGTTCAAAAGGCAGCACAGTGTGAGAGACTGGCAAGACTGACACAGGGACGCAACTTTTTTATAAAAACATGGTAAATGATTCAAATCATTAAAATTGGTTATGCCCCAAATGTTTCAGATATTATGCTGAGTGTTTCATTCAAGTTAGGAAGAAACATATATACCTAACCAATGAATTGTGATAAATGCAAAATAAAAAATGGTAGGGTTGAAGTGCAATCTCTTCCCAGAAATCTAGGGAAGAGCAGGAGAGGGAACTCTTTACTTTGTTGGGAGATAGATTTGGCTGTTGGGAAATCACAGAAAAGATCCATAAAGAAGACGGCAAGTGAGAGACCTTGAGCAGACTTTGGAGAGATAAAAAAGATAAGATGTGAAAGGCAATGACGAGACATTTCACGAAGACAGAAATCAGAAGCTGCAGAAGGGGCAGGGCTGCATTACTCATTTTTAACAGGTGGTAGCAATCAGTGGTGCCTAACCAGGGGTGGCTGTGCGCACCGCCCCTCCCACACCCTGGGAGCATTATGCAGCATCTGGAGGTATTGTTGCTGGCCCCACTGGGTGGGGAGGAGGGAGACCAAGCATCCTGTCGACATCTAGTGGGCAGAGGCCAGGGATGCTGTTAAATTTCTTACAATACACAGGTCTGTCCCCTACAACAAAGAATTATCCAGACGAAAATGTCAATAGTGTGAGGTTGAAAAAACTCTGCCATAGATCACGGTTTCTAACTCAAGTGCAGGGGACACGATTGTGTTTCGAACAGAGGATTTTAAAAGATTATTTTGGTCATTGTGTGGGAAACTTGTCAGTGGGTGACAAGGCAGAATTGGGGGAGTTGATGGAAGGCTACAGCAGTAGTTTCCATGACAGATAAGAGTGGTGTTAGCGAGGGACAGAAGTCCTTTCACATACCCTTTACAGCTGGGCTAACAATAACAAAATTAAATTAACATAAGACTAGATTAACAGGAGAAAAGTGTCTGCATGGGAGAAGCAAAATATGGCACTCACATCGTAAAACGGGGTTCAAAGAAATGATCAAGCCAGGCATCTTTTTATATTTTTAGACAAAGAAATGATAAATTATAAAGAAATTGCCTGGACAAAGGAGTACAGTATTAGTGCTCATTGGAAGGGAATGTAAGCAAGTTTTAGGTACTTATTACAGAGAAATCTAAAAAAATCTAAATAAAGTTTGGGCTGAGGTAGTCAGTTAGGAAAGAGCAATACGCTTTGTTCACATGGACTCTCCACTCTGAGTTGTTTAACTTGCACCAACAGGGGTGTCTTCAAGGGCAGGGAAGGCACTGGCACATGGAAGGTGTCCCCTGCCTTTAGGGGGACAGAGAGATCGGTGTTCTTCTTGCACTGGCAGATTCCTAAGTGTTTAATTTTAAATAATCAATATGCTATGATGGGATATCTTAGGGCAGCCTTCCTTGGCCCTGCTGGAGGAACACCATGTGCCACGAGTCCAAGGCAGGAAAAAGTACGCATGTTCGAGGATGGGAAGAAGGCAGGTGCTTCTGTGTCTAGATCACAGTAAACAAGAGAAAAAGGGGCCAGCTCTGCAGTGTGTTCAGGTCCTGATTCTGTCCTGAGAGCAGAAGGAGCAAATGAAGAGCATTCACATGTTAGGGGAGGGATGCACATGAATTAATTTCTTTAAGTCAGTGGTTCACAAGTGGAAAAGGGACTGGGGAGGAGCAAGAAGAATCAAAGCAGGAGAGGAGGGACGATTCTGGCAACCTGAGAGAGGAGGCTGCAGGGAGGGAGTGGAGGCAGTGGAGCTGGAGACAGTGAGGTGGATGCAAAATAAATTTTTATAGATTTGAAAGAGTTTGTAATAAATTGGGTTTGAGTCATGTTGGAGAGGGAAGTATTACAAATGCCTCCAGGAAAAATAAACATTTTATTGAAGAATTTGCAGAACGTTTACAAAAGTATATTACACATTCAGTCACTAAGGAAACCTCAATAAATTCTTCTAATGAGACATGCACCCAATATTGTCTCTGACAACAGTTCGATAAAATTAAAACACAGTTGAAACAAAAACAAATGACCGCATGGGTATTAAAAGATAACTAATAATAAAGCAAACAGCAGTCTTTATTGTTCTAAACAATAACTCTCAAGCTAATGAAGAAATCAAGGTTGAAGTGATAGATTATTAGATATGAAGACCTCTATCCATCAACTCCAGTGGGACAGATGGTACAAGCTATGTTCACAGGCAATACCGCAAACTTAAATTGCTTTGTTACTAAAGCAAAAATAAGGAAAATAAATTAAATTATGCCTTAAACTCAAAGTAGAAAAGGGACAAGAACAAAATTTAAAAAACCAAGAGAAAGAAATTAAGAATACAAGTAAAAACACAAGTATAAAGCCCAGAAAAAATTGTATAATGGATAAATAAAGTGACTGGTTTTTTAAAAAAAAAAAACAAAGTGCCCCTCCCTCCCAAGAAATAAACAAAGGTCTAGAATTTGAAATCAAATAAAATAAAGAGAAAAGACAAATACTCAAAATTACTGTAAGAAATACTAGGCCTTCCACCCTGGCAGGCCCATTTATTGCCTGGAGATAAAAAGTCCACAGAAGATGACCTTGTCTTGCACAGAATCTGTTTCATTTCCATCAGGTGGTCCACAATAGGGATTCCTTGAATTAATTGCAGGCATACAGGTCTCAGTTGGATTTGCAATTATCTCTATAACTGATACAGTAATTCTAGGAGTTTAAGAGGAATCCAGCATATTATTCATCCCCCCACTCCCTCTCTCTAGGGATGAAGACGGAGGTGAGAGAACGGGCTGACGCAGAGAACATGGGAGTTCTGGAGATCTGGGTCATTCATTAGTGCAGGAAAATGCCTAAGAATATTCCCCTATGGGGTTAGACACATTATTCTCTCCTAATATAATATTTTAGAAATAGTTTATAGTTCTTACATATTCAGGCTCTGCTCATTTACTCATTTTGTCCTCCTTGCAAATCTATGAAGTCAGTACATGTACAATCTCCATTCTATGTATCAGGAAGCAATAAGAAGTCAAGTAACTTGCTCAGGGTCATACAAGTACTAAGAGAAAACCTGCAACTCAAGTTCAGGCGGTGTGACTCCAGAACCCATGCTTTTAGCCACGTCGCCATGAAAGCTTTCATTAAATCTCAGCCATTGATTAAAACTCCACATTTTCTCTGTTTTCTAATGTTAGGAGTAAGGAGTTAGGAGTAAGAAAAATATAAAGCTTATTTTTCTCAGTACAACTCTCAACATCATATGAGTCAATCATCAGAGCAATAACTTCCAAACTGGTGTACAGGAGGACACTGTTCTGGACACACTAGATGTGCACTGAAAAAACTTTCAAATGTGTCACATGCACTTGAGAAATTCTGCAGACCCTACTCTACTCTTAAGTACACAATCTATTGCTTTCAAAAAATTTTTGTAGTAAATAAAACAGCTTAAATCTGATAAATTCTCCTAATTTATCTGAACATGGTACACTCTCCCTCCCCCAAATCAAAGCTTTTAAAATCCCACCACACACACACTGTTCAGTGTGCACTTGTCTTTGAAACACACAGGACATCTTGGCAGGGTGAGGTGAGGCTCTCCGCCCTCATCATTTTGCCGTGTAACATCAGCCCATCAGGGCTAATCAGTGGAATACAATGTAAAAATGAGTTAAGGAATATAAACGTTAGAAATATAAATTTTATTTTGCTGCTATGGCAGTTTTTTGCTTAGAAAATCCAAGTGTATCCACTAAGAACTAATGGAACCAATAAGAAGTTAACAAGTTGTCCACTTAAAAATAAATTTATAATAATGAAAAATGTTTTCCTATATGCTACTAATAACCAGCTGTAAATCATGGGAAAAATAAATAGACCAATCACAATAAGAACACCAAACACTTAAGAGTCAACAAGAAATCAGTAGGTACCATTGAAGCAAATGATTCTTCTTCACTAAGGACATCATCCCCACTCCCATCCTCACCAGGAAAGTTCGCATTTCCTGCACACATACACTGCGCAGGGCATACTAGGCTTTTACATATGTCATCTTGATTCATCTTTGCAATAACCCTGTGAGGTAGATTCTATAGTCTCCATTTCATAAATGAAGAAACTAACATTTTTATGTCAGAAAGTTTAAAGGAAATCCTGAGTATACAATGAAGCAAACTGTGCATGATAAAGTTATTGTAAGTAGTAATAATGCTAATTCTCCCTCAAATAAATGTACAGTTTTAATAAAATTTCAATCAAAATCCTAATAGAATCTTTTAACTTATCATAGTAAATTTATATTTGTATCTGGAAAATTAATGAGTGAATACAGCCAAGAATATTCTTAAAAATACTAAAGGAATTTTTCTCTAATGGACATCCAAACAGAAAGCTACTAAAAGGTAATACACACAACTGTGAGTATGTGATTAAGGGGTTATTTCAAATGAGTGTGGAAATTATAAATCGCTAACAGATGTTGGGGCAATTGGCCTAATTCTCTTGAAGACGGAGGAGCACAGGTGACCAGCCAAGTGAATAAATGGATCAACATAACCTGCCTTTGGACAGATTAGGTCTCCTAAAACACTGGCAGGATAAAACCATTCCAGATGGAACTATCTTTGTTGAGTGTTTTTTTTCTTCCTGAGTGGAAGGACAAAACAATGTGGAAATCTCAAGGTTGTCCAGCGTATTTCACCTACCCTCTCCCTTTCTCCTAAGCAGCACCAGATGTTTACTAAACGTCTGCTGATTATTTGGCACCTGGGGGAACAGGCCAAGCACATAAGTGAGAACAATAGAAGACAAAATTGTTAAGAAAACATTCTAAGAAAAGACGTTGCTCAGTAAGGGATGGACTAGCAAAGGAAGCTTGGTGTAATGGGAATTCGGAAATGTGCAGGATTTTATGGGCAGAGGGAAAAAAGACAAGAGGGAGTGTGCAGAAAGGAAGGGGGTGGGGAGGAAAGGCTGAGAGCAGAGCCACAGAGGGGCATCTGTGGACTGGAACAGAGGGCGCCCCTGGGGAGGAGCCCAGGAGCCTGAAAGGGAGTCCGAGGAGGCCACGGGGGAGGAGCCAGTTAGATACGGAAGCAGCAGGGGAGTGATCCGGAAAGACAGTGAGAATAAAGAGGGAAAAAAGGCTTCAGGACGAGAATGGAGAACGGGAGGGAGACAATGAAACCAGAGGGCCTGACATGAAGGCTAATGCTATAATCTAGGTGTGAAGCGACAAGCCAGCTGATGGTGACAAAATGCAGCAGCCACTTCAAAGCAGCGTCCCCAGGACAGACCTGAGTTCTGGAACAGTTATGTTAAACCCTGGGGGAGAAGCAGGTGCAGGGCCCCGCTGAGCAAACAGTGGAAATAAGATCTTCCCTCAGTGTCTCCATTCAGCTTATCCCTCCTTCGTGCCCCAAAAAGGCACTGGTCACAAAAGCGCTTTCCTTCCCCACAGCCCAGGGTCATTTCGTCCACATTTCATCCACATTTCATCCACTGTCTGTAGTCAAGGGTCTTAAGCCACCCTCTAACTTCATGTGTCTTAAAAGAGCAATATTTACATGTGTACTATATTCCTAAAAGGAGTCTTGAACTTTTTTCTTTCACCCTAATGAGAGTTAACTTGGAAAATAGAATTATCTGAATTCTTATGTGGGTTCTGACACTGGACACCTTTGCAACTTTGAGCAAGTAACTTCTGAGACTCAGTTTCTTTTAATTTGCAAAAGGGGGAACTGTTTTCTGACTTTCCGTGCTACTGTGAAAGTTGAAGGAAAAAATACATACATGTGCATGTATGTGTGTATATATGTATTCTAGCAACCTACTGTAAAGTACATATAAGACAATAAAAAGGGGGACTATTAATAACAATTATAAATACAATGCTTTTCAAGTTTTCAAGATGGGTCAGTGCTTCTCCAAAGTTACATTTTCCTTCCGCTGCTGGGTCAGTTATAACACCAGCCCCTGTGACTTCTACACACCTACAAAAGGTTTCTGTTAATGTAACGGAGTGGAGTTGGGATCATAACCTCTTGTTTTATAAACTCCTTCTCTCTGAGAGAAGTGGTTGTACTGAGAACAACCACTCTCCAGGACGATGTGATAAAATCATTTGCTGAAATTACTTTTCCTGGAGGAAAAACAAATAAAAGAATCTCATTGGGTGTTAGAACTCAGCTTCTCCAGCTATTCAAATTCCATTATTTATTTTGTACATCTGGATGGTAAATGGAAGCATTGCTACCATAGGTTTCTCCAAACTATCTTCAAACATGTTTAATAAGAGGATTAGGAGTTTGAGTAGGTTTCCAACTATTGAAAGTTCTGTTCACATTTTTCATGTTGACATTTTCAAACCCAGTTTATCTTCTTGACCTTCTGGCTTGCCACCACCTCCGGAATTGGAGGCTCGTTCCAACCAGTAGGAAGAAGGGACTGTGTATCACCCCGTGATCTCCAGATTGTTGACCCACTGGAAACAGTAAGAACTTACTACATGCCCAGACCTGGGCTAGGAACTAAAAAGAATTTGAAAACCTGTGTGTTGTCTTTTTGTGAGAAAAAGCAGAGAATTGCATGTGAAATATTGAGCTTCATTATAAGAAAAAATGTACAAAAAATTGAAATGGTTTGTAAGATATTGTGGGAGAGATAAGCATGTAGGAGTAAATTAAAGGGGACAAATATGAGGATCTAAAAAGAACTGGTTCTCTGCCCTGGCTTTCCATTTGAATCACCCAGAAAGCTTTTAAAACTCCTAATACCCAGGTTATACCTGAAACCAATTAAAATATCAAGATATCCAGAATCTCTGGCTACAGGACTTGGAGATGTGTGTGTGTGTGTGTGTGTGTGCGTGTGTGTGCGTGCGCGCGCACGCGCAGCCAGGATCACAAACTACTCATGTGGCTCCCTGCAGGTCTGAATCCTGCCCATCAAGTGAGGTCGGGTGGGGATGGAGAAGTGGGAAACAATTCTGATTCTGAGTAGTAAATGCATTTTATTATTCTGTCAATGAAAAGTTATTGCCTGTAAAGCTTTTTTGGTTAAGGTCCCTAGGGAAATACACAGACTCCCATGGTTATAGAGTAAGGTAGGTAACATTAGCCAACAGGTTTCTAAAGGCAGCATCCATGACTGGTGCCAGGGCTATGGAATTCAATGGTTCCTGTTATTCCAAAGTTGTCATTAGGGAGAGTTGCTGCTGTCCGGGAATTCAGTATACCTGGAACCATCTTAACAGTGGCTAAGAGGGAACCTTGTGTTAGTGAAATACATGTGAAAAGGGGAAGATATGCTGGATAATACAGGCTGAAGGAGAAATGGGCATCAGGAAGTTTTCTGGGTATCAGGTGGTAAGATGACAATGAGCACACCATAGCCAATGAAAGGAGATGCTCATTGTGAGACCAAGCAGGATTGGAGGGCGCCTGTGTCTCATGAATGCATCCGCCCATCAATTACTCCCACCTTCACTTCCTTAATGGAACCACTGGAAGTGTCCTTCTTCCTTTGTGTACTCATAGAAAAAGCATAGTGTTATAATTTGAAAATAATTTAGTAATGTTTGACAAAGTTGAAGGCACATACATATCCTATGATTTAGCAATTCCACTTAGAAATAAATACAGTAGTGACATTCTGAACATACACTCAGTATTGTCTGTTGTAGTGGAAAATGAGGGTGGGGGTGAATCATGCTCTTTGAAAATAGATTAAATAAGACAGTATTCTTGCACATGGTATAATTTGTCTCACTTATAATAAATGATAGATCATTGATGAATAGATGTGAATAAATTTCAAAAACAAACTTTAAAATGGAAAAAACTACTAGCAAAATAATATATGCAGTATATACAACTTATTTAAGTTTTAAAAACAAAAACAACTATATATTCTAAATTCTTGTGGCTTGATATGTAAGTAGTAAATGCATAAAAATTTGGCAAGAAAGAGAAAAATGTGACTAGTTTGAATACAAAGGGAGCTTTAACTATAACTGCAAGGTTTGGGTTCTTAAAAAACTGATCTGCAGCATACAATGTGATAAAATAATAACTACTATCACATCTGGAAGATGGGTATTCATACTTAATTGCTTATATTTAATATTCGACAATAAATAAATAATTAGAGAAAGTCTTTTTATGATTTCTAGACAGTGACTTAAGCCAGCAACCCCAAACTAACAGGTATTTTCTACATGCTGCCTGCCACCACATGCGCACACAGTACATTTCGTACAGCCCTTGGGATCCACTTGCTAACAGTGTTGTGGATACAATTGGATGGGTATTTTATGCACATTTCACAGTAAAGGAAAAGCTCATGGAAGGTGAGGGATTTGCTCTAGACCTGGAAGGTAGAACCCAAAAGTTATCTTCTGCCTACTCCTCATTCCAAAACGTTTCTTAGGAAGAGGCTGCTGGGGCACACGGAATGTATTTTTACATAGAAACAATGTCATCAGTGGTGATGAGGCTTCCAGGCGAGCTCATTAATTAACCTGGCTTAGAGAGAAAGGCAATGATTGCCTGGGAGCTCATTCTCCGGAGCGTGGATGCATGCAGGTTGAGTTCCTGGCATATGGGCAGGGAATTAGCTGCCTTGGACTCCCTCTCTGAGAATTATTTCCTTCTCAATTTGCATTTAATTCTTCTGGTAATTTACAAGATGAAGTATTAGTTTACTACATATGTGTATTAAGACATTGTGGGACTTGCCAAATTATCTTTTTAACTAAGAGGGCTTAGGTCTCAGCCTTAGAATTTCAGCAAGCAGCAGGGTTCAGCTTGCAATTGAGAATAAGGTTCTGTTTCTCTATGTCTATTTTCATTAGTACTTTCTGCTTTAGGCAAGACATACTGGTTTTCCACTGGTGGCAATCAGTTTCTTTAATTAATATATGTCCATTTTAAAAGTATGCCAATGTAAACAAATGTTAAATAATGATAATACAGTGGTACTTTACGGTAGCAAAAATGTTTAGGCATATTGAGAGCTGGATATCACTACCTTGAGGAATCATGCATCCACCTTCTTTGGCCTCCTCTCTGCTCCCACTCTGTTCTCACTTCCATCCCTCGGGTGCCCACCTTCAGTCTTTAAAGCCTTCCAGCACACAGATGCTGACAGTCTACCAGCAGCCATACTAACCCCAAATATTCAAGGTTTAACAACTGCTTGATTCCTTTCCCTCCTTCAAATCCTCCAAATTTCCAACTAACTCTCTAATATCTTCAGTGGAGCTGGGCTAATTTACACTTAGGTATGAATTTAATCGCTCATTTCTCAAAGAAACAAGTCTTGAAACCCTAAAGCATTGTGGGGTATAAAGACACAAGCTTAAACCTTCTGACAAATGAATAATACTGAGTGAAAAATGAATTTATTAAATAATGCTAGGCTGTATTTGCTGTTAATACATGCTTGAACAAAGTACTGTAGAAAAAAAAGAGGAGAGAGGGCATCACTTTGCTTGTTACAGAAAGAACAAGATCAGGGATGTTACGGAGCCAGTGGTACCTGAGCTGAGTCATGGAAGGACTTTCTCAGGCAAAGACTGGAAAAGATAAGTTGAGAGGTAAGCACAGCGTATACCGAGGTTTGGAATTAACCAATTTGAACAAAACCCTAAGGAATATACTTAAGGACTGAAGAGAAGTTGAATGTGCAAGAATGTGGATAATGAACAGGAGAAAGAGCAAAGTCTAAACGTGAGTCTTGAGTGCAGGTCCAGGCCAGGTAGAAAACCTCAATAGTCTTGCTTCTAAAAGCAGCGGGGTCGCCTGCAGGTTTTTTAATATGAGCCCCATCGTCTGACCTGTGTTCTGGAAAGATTCCTGTCTGCGGCAATAAACATGGCCTGGAGTGAGAAACTGGAGATGGGAACACGATTAAATAGTGGGATTGTCCATGACTTTTCCAGAACATAGCTAGCTCTTAAATGGAGACCTAGGGAGCATTAGAAATCATCTAAACTGACAATGAGTTTTGTTCTTCTTAGTGCATTTCCATGTGCCAAATCCATGTATGGTCAAAATCCCTTTGGTGCTGTTACACCAGGATTAGCCTCCATGGCTGAAGTTCATGAGATGACTGCTGAGCAGGTTCTTCGACCATGTGCCACCTCTTGATTTATTCTCCACTCTTCTCTGCCCTGTTCTTTGTTGTGGGGAGCAGACCTCCACAGTCTGTGTCACATGATTTCATTGGACCCTGGCTATCAGTTGACTTTGGTTGAAGAGGACCAGCCAGGAGATGAAACAGCGAAAAGAGAGAGAGATTAGGTACATATCCTCCCAACTGTCTCAGACTGCCTGCGGTTTGGCAAGAGCTGCCTTCCTCTCACTAAATCCATAGTTTCTGTCAGGTGGTCCCTCTTCTGCAGCCACAGCCATTGACATATTCCAAGAACAGCTCCTTACTGTTTGTTCAAAAAATGGACTTGGGGTGTGTTTGAAGCAAATATGGATAACACATGTGGACAACAGAAGTGACTGCCATGTTATGGGTTCAAAGTTTCTATGCCCAATTCTTCAGCAGGTCAAAATTCCAAACCTCAGAGTTGGGAGTAAGGAAAGGTTTACTGACCAAGTAGGTGACAACTGAGAAGATGGGAGAACTAGCCCTCAAAACCATTTTAAGAATGTATGGAGTTCAGGCTTCTTTTATGTCAAGAGAAGAAGAAATGGGTGGAGAAAGAAGTGATTGATGATCACAGACATCTGGGCACCAGCAAGAGTCTGAGGAAGCTTGTGCTTAGTCTCCTGACCCTAATTAATGTGGGTTTGGTCACAAGGTTCTTGCAAATCTTTGGTAAACAATGTCTACTTCCCTTATCTCCTTGGGAGAGGCACCTTCTTCTGGGAAGGGTCTGTTTTTGCAAAATTCAAGCAGTAAGTAGAATTCTTCTCATGATTAGTATGTCTGTATGCGAGACTGAGCAGAAGCTATTCGCCTCAAGGACATGGAAGCAAAGCAGGCTTGAATCGGGTGGAGGAGTCAAAGGGTGAGCATTTCGCTCTGCTGCAAAAGAAGTTTATACTCACAGACTCCTAGAAACAGGAGGCATTGCACACTAAACAGGGCCACATTGGGAATGGCCAAGGCAAATCATCAAGCAGAAGATGGGGAGGGCAGAGCATGACCCAGAACCCAAACTTCATTGAGGTTTACACAGGAAAGTATGGGTAAGGCAGGTTCAGATTAGAGAATTTAAATTTCTAGGAGCTCTGGGCTATGGGGAGGGTGGAATGGAGGGGGGCAGCCCTAGTCATTTTTACCTGGGCTTGGGGTGACTTAGGGTGGAACTAATATTGTCATGTGTAAGAGTTTGATAAAGAAGATGATTGGGTATGGGCTCTGGATTGGGTGGTTTCGTAGCAAAGGTAGCAAACCTTTGGAGAGTCTTTTGTTATCTATAAGAATTAGCTAGCCCTAGGAGAATTAGTCTCCCCAGGGTCAAAGTCTCAAATTCCAGCACATCAAGAACACAGAAAATAAGAAAATACAGTCAATACAATGATGTTTCTTAAAGTCTACGGGCAGCACCAATTTCCCACCAGTCCTTAGGTGTGTCACCATCTCCCTGTCTCTTGTTGCTTCTTTTTACCCTGTGCACCCCTCTAAAAATAGTTATTTTATTGAACTCTTCAGTTAGCCTTTCAAGTGGGCCATCTGTCTCCTGCCAGGACCTTGACTACTTTAATTGCTCATCTCCATTTCGCTTTGGGCCACATAGATACTGCTCTGTCACATACATTTCTCAGATCATAAAATTCTTCTCATTACAGGACTACTGACCTTTGACATGATACAGCAACATTTTCATTTAGGATGCTATTTCTACTTTGTTTATTAAATTTAGTTATGCAAAATGCAGTCAGCCAAAACTAATTTTCCAGTATTTTCACTATAGTTCCTTGATCTTATTTCTAAATGCCCGAAGAGTCAGCAACATGTTAAAAACTAATGTTCTATAATTGAGAATTTGAAGCTTCTTTTCCTCTACAAGAAATTCTGTCAAGTTTCTTACTTATAATTCACTGCATGGACTCCAGCCAGAAAGAAGAACAGTTATATCCAGTCCACCCCAGGCCAGGAGCCGGGGGGCCTCCAGGGAGAAGGGAGCCTCCGAGCACCCCATGGCCATGTCTTTCCCCTGCTCTCACCAAATTCAGCCTCTCAGGGCTTCTCTCAGTTCCTCAGCTAGATTACTTTCTGGTTCAACTTTGGAATGAGTTAGTTTCTCTGTCTGGAATGCTCTTCACTGCAGGTCTCATTACCCTCACTCAGTAATTCCTACTTATTCTTCGCTTCTCAACTTAAACATCATTTTCTCAGAGAGGATTCCTGACTAAATCAAACTTGCTCTTTGCCCCTAAATGGCCTGTTCCTTTCCTTCCTCACACTCCTCCCAAGTTGTCACGGCAGTTCTATGTGTATAGAATCTGAGTGATCGTCATTGCCCCCATAAGAGCATGCGTTTCACGAGGGCAGAGACCCTATCTGTTTT
Organism: Carollia perspicillata; assembly: GCA_004027735.1. Classification (NCBI taxonomy): domain Eukaryota; kingdom Metazoa; phylum Chordata; class Mammalia; order Chiroptera; family Phyllostomidae; genus Carollia; species Carollia perspicillata. The sequence goes on along the minus strand of PVKM010006444.1, from coordinate 17,495 downwards.
GCAACCTGCCGCTTCCATGGACTCAGCACAGGGGACAAAGGCTAAGTGCCCGTACCTAGAAGATGGGTGGGTGATGGAGCATTAACAGATCCCTTCAAAGATAGTTCTTTTTTGCCAACTTCAGTACTATATTTGTTTCCAGTTAAATATAAATCTAAAAACTAGCCATTTCAGTCTATTACATGAGTGCTTATGCATATGTCATAGTATTTGACCTTTACTACAACCTTATGAAAGATGGGAAAAAGGCAGATATTATCTCAGTTCCAAAAACAGACCCAGAAAAATTAAACAACTTACTCAAAGTCATTATCTTTCATTAATTAATATGCCTTAAGCATTTTCAGTATAATTAATAAAAGTACAATTTTATATAATTTCTCTGGACCCGATTTGGAAATTAAGAAATACCTGATTTTTGCCCAACTTTTATAAAGTTATTGTGAAGGTGGAATACTGTGATATATGCATAACTACTTATGTATTTTCTGCAAAAATTATTTATTAGCCATATGATGTACTCTACCAGGTTATCATGAAAACACAGCCTGCCATTCCTAAGAGCCCATAAAATGAATTTCTAAATCACACCTTCAGAATGTGGAAGGGCCTCCATCCTCATGTATTCATGTATCAATTCATTTAGTAAGCACCTACTATGGGACAGTCTCTAAGAGAAATTCTGAGATGATTAAGTTAAAGGGTATCTGTGCTTGGAGGCCCACAGTCTATGAGAGGGGACCCACATAAGCATAAGTAACTCCCCTAAAGTCCCCCAGCTGCTAGACAGAGGGAAGAGGGTGGTCCTGTGTCTGCACATGCCTGTATGATATATGTGAAGAGACTTAAAACAATGATAAGACTATTTGTAAAGTATGGTCAGAATTAAGAACATCTATAAGAGATATGAGGGAATTAGGGATAGCAACAGTTACCACCTTAGGTTTAAAGGGTCAAGAGAAGGAGCCAGTATTACTGAAGCCCAGTTGGAAGCTAGATCCTTAGAAGAAGGGCCAACTGACAGAAGCTGTAGCTACAGAGAAGGGAACTACAGTCAAAACTTCACTGCAGCAAGACGGGAGCCAGGGAAATAAATACTCTGATGTCTTTCTCGTCTGCTCAGATATCCTGCCAAATCTCCCATCCACAAACCCAAATGGCAGCCAGGGAGAACGGAGTTGAGTGATGCCATTCCTAAATGTGGGCATTTCAGGGAATAGAGCAAGGTGTAGAAATGCAAAGAATAATGTGGAGCGGATGTAAAATGACCAGCACAGAACTCCCAAAAGAAATTCTTGAGTCCATTTGTTGCGATCAAAAAGACCTCCGAGGACAAGAGACTGCATGAGTTTCTTAGGGCTGCTGTGACAAATTACCACTGATGGCAGATCAGGAGAAAGTCTGAAATCAAGGTGTCAGCAAAGTCATGCTTCCTCTGAAGAATCTAGAGGACAGTTCTCCTTTGCCTCTTCGAGCTTCTGATGTTGCTGACAGTCCTTGGCATTGCTTGGGTTGTAGATGCATCACCTCAATCTCTGCCCTTGCTTTTATGAGGCCTTCCTCTGCATGTGCATGTCTCCATATCTTCACATGGTCATCTTATGAGAACACCAGTCACTGTGTTTAGGGCCCACCCTAATGAATGCTACCTCATCTAATCTCATTACATCTACAAAGACTCTTTACAAATAAGGTCACACCTCAGCTTCCACAGAGACATGAATTTTGGGAAGACACTATTGAACCCAGTACAGAGACCATTTGAACTAAGTCCTAAAAGTTCATAGATACCAAGCAGGCACATTTTGAGGGAGAATGTGGCCCTCTGACCATAGCTGTATGCCAGCAGAAACCTTGTCCCCACTGTAAAGTCCACTCTACACACTGTTATTTTCATGCCTGTTCCAAAGATGCCATAAAAGATCTGTGTCTATAATGGGATAGGAGGGTAACAGCTGGTTCAGGAGATGCTGGCTGGTGGGAATTTTCAATATAAAAATCTAGAAAAAGCTCGCTATCTTTGGGAGAGTTCACCTAAAGCATTCTGAGTGTTGAATTGCACCTAATGAAAAAGATGTCATGAAATCACTTTTACATAAGACAGGAATGGACAGTTGTTCCTAGGGGTCAAACAAAGAGAGGGTCAGGAAAGGATGCCTGTCTGAAGAGGGCTAGAAAAGATTGATTTTCCCTCATCAGGTTAAGTCTAGCCAGAGAAGTCACCATCTATCTGGATGATAATGACTAGGAAAGTAAGGAATAGTCTCGGGGACCCTCTGCCAGAAACTGCAGTTGGGGGCTCAAATATCAGAGGAGCTACAGAGCATACATTTTGTTGGGCTTAGGAAGAAATACTCTGACCTTAATATGTTGAGCTGTAAGCTAAGATGTAGCAAGCAAAGAAAAAAATGCCATTGAGCACAGTGAGAAAGCAGGCACATCCCAGGGATTAGTCAAGGACAACATCATGGGAGCAGGATGAGAAGAGTTTACCAATCACAGAAAAAAAATGGTCTTCTCAGATTTCTTATCTCTTGTGACCAACTTAATAGGGCAATGCAATAGCTCTCAATAATATTAAATGTATTAAATTACATTTTTATCAATGATTACATGGAAAATATGAGGTTGGATATAAGCCAAAATATTTTGTATATTTGTTAGAATTACATGACAAACCCATTTCTCAGCATCTAGTGTACTGTGTTTCTACATAGCAGAGCATGACACTTAGCGAGAGTCTTCAAATCGTGTTCCTTTTAATCTGAAGTGAGTTTTTTGTAGACAGCATACGTTAGGGTCTTATTTTGTTATCTGTTCAGTCACTGTATGTTTTTGATTGGAGCATTTAATCCATTTGCTTTCAAAGGAATTATTGATAGATATTTATATATTGCCATTTTATTATTCATATATTTTTACCTTTTTTCCTACTTCTTAAAAAAGACCTTTCACATTTTTAGTAATACTGGTTTGGTGGTGGTGAATTCCTTTAGCTTTTTCTTGTCTAGGAAGCTCTTTGTTTGTCCTTCTATTTTAAATGATAGCTTTGCTGGGTAGAGTAATCTTAGTAGGTTCTTCTTATTCATCACTTTGACTAACATTACTTTTAAATGAAATGTGTGAGTGTATGTTTCTAACTTATGTTATGGCAAACCTGGAGGAAAAAATACAGTTTTTTGTGTATTTGTTTTTTAACTGGCCATTTTACTCAACCATCACAGGTTCTAACATTTTTCCTAAGTTTTGCACCTTAATCTTCATATACTGAAAAATTTATTTGCCCATTTCCAAAAGTTAGACATGTTAGTTCTCTCCTTGCATATGTGAGTTTTGATGGTGAAGGAATTCGGAATGGATTTTAATGTAGGCAATGAAGGCCCAGTCGCACTTACCAATGGAACTCCAGGCTTTTGGAAGCATCAGAGCACCAGTATTCAAGGTATGTATGTGAATGGGAAGGGGAGAAAAAAGGATGGAGAAGAGGAAGTGATAACAAAGGCTACTGAAATAAGGATTTAGAAAAATACTTAAAGCAAGTTTGAGTTCACCTGGATTAAACTTGTAAGGAAACTTGAAAGTTACAAGGCTGACAACCTCATTTTATCTACAAAAATAATTAAGTCCAAAGAGGAGAAGATAGTTTACCAAGGCTGCAAGGTTAGTGGCTAAGGCTCTTTCCAGGTCTCTTTCCACTCTCACTACACTGAACAGGGGACCAACCTCCCAAGGGAATAGCCAAGCCAATAGGAACCTTAGAATCAACAGAAAATCTTTAGTTTTATCCTATCCCTTGATTGAGGAGATGGTAGACCACCTTATGTGCCCCATATCTCCACAGGATGTTATATTGGAGAAATGGAGAGATACAGAGATAGATAGACAGATAGATAGATGATAGATAGATAGATAGATAGATAGATAGATGATAGATAGATGATAGATAGATAGATAGATAGATAGATAGATAGATGATAGATAGATAGATAGATAGATAGATAGATAGATAGAAGACAATATAATGAGCCATCAATTATTTCTCCTTCTACAATTATTGGCCCTTGGAAAAGTATACTTATTTCCTTGGGCCTGAGCAAATATCACCTTAAAAATAAATAAATCCATTTAAATTGGACACTACACCCAGTCCACAGATGTGTTTTCATTTTTCTGTGTTTGAAAACAATTCTAATTATTTGACAGCATTTAGAAGCCATAAAAGTTCACATGAAATTTAGATTTCTGGCTTTTCTTGAAAAGTGTGAAGATCTTGCAATACTGGGCCAACTTGCCACATGTACCAATTGTCTGGATGGGGGATTCATCACTCCCCATCAGCCACCATCCCTACTGCCCCAGTGGGCTTCTGTACCATAATTTCACAATCTTCCCAGCTCTGAGGTTCTGTGAATCTGTGATGCTCTCTCTGATTCTCAGCATGGTCTTGGCAAATACATCTCAAGTAAAGTTTACCCATACATCTGTCCCTCTGAATATCTCCTCCTCTATGTTGTTGTTTCAGGCTCAGGAGATTTCTCCATTTCCCTACTGTTTTTGCACACCTCTTCTTCCTGATGCCCAGGCTACTAGGTCTTGGCAATGCAGTCCCAAAGTCTTTGCCAGTCATTTGGATGTTCTCCATTTCTCTTCTAAGCTAAATGGCTTGGCTTCTAGCTTCTGTCCAGCATGGCTTGGGAAGGAGAAAGTCACAGACCTGGCTTCCCTGGCTCTCTCCCAGGACAAACTCCCCTGCTCTCTCTTTATACCTTCATTCTACAAACCCCAGGGTAGTAAATGAGTCAGCATCAAATGGTGACTATTGCATATCTAGGGAAAAGAGGCCAGAATTGACATTAGCTTCTTAGCCTGCTACTGGCTCTTGCAGTCAAGAGGTGCAAGCAAGCAGAGTGTACGTCCTTGTGCAACGGAGTCTGGTCGAATCTGATAGAGCTGCAGGGACAGCCCTGAGATGGAAGGCTGACACGCTGAAGTCAGAATGGAGTTCCAAGAGCGTTGTCAATCTTTAAAATCTGGGAAAGTATGAGAGCATTGCGGACATGCAGGTGAAGATTGAGAAGGTAAAAAGTACATCAAGAGTGTCAGGCTGAAGCAGTTACCACAAGAGAAAATAAGTTCATTGAGTGGAGTCTAGGATGATTATGAGAAACACTTTTTAGCCATGAGGCCAAGGTATAAGAATAAATGGGCATAATTTGGGGCCACCTACAAAACAGGTTGGGCTCACAATTAAAATCCCAGGATGGCAGCTTCTCTGTGGGAGTTTGTCAGGCTGAGCTGGCTAATGACCTAATCCTCCACAAAGCTTAAACTCGACAAGCAAAAGGATGGTTTGGCAGATTTAATGCTTTTGTAGGACTGGGAGTGTGGGCATGCTCAACCCTCTAGGTCTAGTCCTCTATGTATTTGATCATTAGGTATGGAGTACCCAAGACTAGGCTTTGTGTAGACACAACTTGCCGCAGCTAAGCAAGGTGCTGCCAATGTTGGCTCAGAATGGGTTTGGTTTGTTCGGGGGGCTTAGTAGGCTCCTCTTCAGGTGATCTCCATGGGCAACACATGCATCTAGGGAAGACTAGGACTCCCAACTTGTAGCTCACTAATGTTCCAAGTCAAAATTTGACCAAGGGAAGCCTACCACCAAGCTATAACCATCTAGTCATAGATACTGAGAGTCTGAGTCTCCCTAGGTCAGGTTCAGAGAGAGACCTTGCATGACAACTGTGAGGTATCCAGCTCCCTCTGCTCCTAACAGCTCTGCCTCTATGTGTGCCTGCGAAGCACAAAACACCAGGAAATGGAGAGCAGAAGAGTGAATTATGGTGAACTGGCAGAATGTTGTTTTCTATCCTAAAGTTTCTCTTAGGATCCCTCCTTCCACTCCCTCTGAGAAACAGTCTTGAGCTCTGTTCCACTACTCACCAGGGGGAGAGCCAGAAGTAGATGAACAAAATCAGTGTAATTCTTCTTGCCTCACTTGGAAAGTTCTGAATGGATCTTAAGTGAGAATGAAATGCCAGATAAGAAAAAGAATCAAGGAAACAGCCAAGTGGGAGAGAATTTAATTAAACAAAGATTTATTGGGTGCCCTTTGGGTGTTAGACGTGCTATAAGCTGAGGTTACAAAAGTGAATGAGATATGGATCTCCCCGCCCTCAAGGAGCTCTCAGGATGTCAGGAGAGACAGACGTGCACCCATAATGGCAATCCAATGGGATGAGGACCAAAGACATGGGACTTAGGTAGAGTAGGCGATGGGGACAAGGGTGGGAAGGGTAAGATAATAGAAACCTTCACAGAGAAAGCACCGCCTGAGATGACCCTTAAAACAGAAGTACAACTTGGTATGCGGAGGGGGGGAGGAATAAGGACAAAGTGTTCCAAATATAGGTAAACCATGATCAGAGAGCATCAGTCTGAAAACAGTCCCATAGTCATGTGAGTCTGATAGTGTGGCTGAACCTCACCTTCACGCCAGTTCTGTGACTTCTCATTTTAAACTTACCATGATCCTAAATTAATTGGACACACATTCCTCCCCACTGTGTTCTTGTCATGAATGGAATCCCAATTACCCAATTGCATAAACAGTAAAGTGGTTCACCCTTACATCTCCTCTCGTATATCATAATATCCCAAGTTGTATAATTTTTACCTTTCTTCTATCAACCTTTCACCTCCTTCCCACAGTCTGTTGTTACATACTAAGCTCTGAGTTTCATCATTCCTTGTGTGAATTCTTCCAAAGGCTTTCTAAGTCAACTCTCTGCCCAGAGTTTGGGCCAAATCCAATCTGCCCTCTACAGAGAGTGATCTTTCTAAGATGAAAATCTAGTGTATCACATCTTGGCTTAAAACCCTTGCAGGCCCTGCACTAGTTTTTAGGAGAGGTAACATCCAACCCCTCCTTGCAACTTTTTCAACCACTCTCCACCACTTCCTCCTAATGGTACAAAGTTTCTGGAAATTTAAAGAGCCAGAACCCTTCTTAACAGCTCTGCCTCCCACTGGCATGCCTTCATCCAAGTAGCTCTTAACCCTCCTGCAAAAAAACAGCTCAAATTTCTCCGTCTCTAGGAAATCATTCCTGAACGTCAGCCTGTGTTGTGTGCATTTAGCACTAGGCCACATTGTCCTGTAATAGATACCTATCTTCTCCATAAAGATAGATGATGAAAGTTGTAGGTCCAATCACTTATCAATTCTGATGTCTTCCATACCTAGTAAAATGCCTAGGTATATTAGGACATAAGTGAATGAATGAATAAATAAAATGTTTGAATAAATGAATGGCTCGATCATGCCATCGACAGTCAATCTATTAGTTCCAAAGGTCTCAGGCTGAACTGAACTCTCTATTAGTTGAAATTTACTCCAGGACCTTTTTAAGGCACTTAAGAGAGCCAGCTGAATCAAATACAATCAAATTACTAATCAATTTATTCACTTCTCTGTTCTCTAAAATCAGGAGCATGGAAATGAATATGTATGAACATGTATAATTATAGATACTTATGCACATAAATTATCTGGCAGAGCTCCCGGTGCCGTGCTCATAAGAGTAAGAGGTTTATTTTCACCTACCTTCACTGCAGAGCTGCCTCTGAAGCACCATATGCTAGAAGGAAAGTGGCTAAAGACTCCCCCCACTTTTATTACTTATTCATTGTCTGCTCTTTGATATTCTGCTCTCCAAGCATCAGAATTCTCCAGTGGCATTCTTGGGTGGCATAGACCTATAGAATTAGGGAGATGAACTATGATATTGCTGGCTGTGAAATTTCATCACATCCCCAGGAAACTAAATGTTTCTCTCATCGGTCTTTTTTTCAAAGGAGTAGTTGATGACACCAAGTTCTCTATTCCTTCAATTCTTAAAAAAAAAAAAGACAATTTTTTTTCTTGTGATGTCATGTGGAGAGGCTGGAATTGATATATACTATTTCTAAAAACTTCTCAAGAAACTCACCTCATTTGCTAAACCTGAATGCTGGCCATTCATCGTTGCTCAGCATTTTATGGCTGCTATAGTCCCCAGACCATGGGTGACATTATGGACAAATATATCATACTGATGGCACAAGTGTTTGGAAATTATGTGTCCTCAATGTTGGGGAAGGATATTTGTCACCTTTGTAGCACCAGTAATATGAAAAGAACAGGCTTTAGAAACTAAAAGACACTGCTTCAAATCCCAGCTCCATGACTTACTACTTGCATAAACTTGAACAAATTAAATCACTTTCTGAATCTCTGCTTCCTAATCAATAAATCAGGGCCAATAACAAATATCTCAAAGATTGTTTAGCATAGAATATGTAAGATTTAGAAAGACTTCTGATCTTTAGTGAGCAATTAGTAATAGTCCCTTTCTCCCTCTGTCTCAGGTAATTACTAAATTTAAAACATAATCTTTGGCATGTATTTGACTGAGTCCTCAATTCCTAGTTTTAAGTGATCCAGTAGGAGAGAATACGATCTATTATACATGAAAAGTGTAGTTTTATACAGAATACCAAATCTTCCACATAAAAATCATGAAAGAACTATTAAACATCAGGCAATTCATCTGCAACAGGGCCCATGATATCCTCCTCCTGGGTTTACAAACTTTCCTCGGTTCTGAGGCAGCTCTCTAGGAGGCTCATGTTTGCAATGATGAAGATGACATGTGACTGTTGACCTTCTAAGTTAGTTATTAGGGGTAAATAGAACTGGGTGTTTAAATGAGAACCAGGGTATTACAAGAGTTTTCTAGTGAATGTAATTCAGTATTCTGCTAAGTCTTCCTGCTCTGCAATTGTTGGAAATACTGTGAAGATCCTAATGTGAATTTATTCATGAAGATCTTCAGTAATACAATAATACAATGTCAATGCATCATCAATGCTGCCTTTGATAGGTCACAGTTTTCATTTGCTGACATTCTTGCTTTCCAACTTTGAAATACTATGAGTTTTATTTTATCATGATTAATTAAGTTTCTTGTTGGATATTTTGTTAAATCTACAATGCAAAGTAGCACACGTGTTTGTCAGGATTTTTCCCTGATAATTTTCAAATAGCCAGATTTTAACATATACATATTTTACAAGGAAGATTACACATCACCCCATTGTTAAGATATAGATACATAATTTCTCCTGATATTTTCTTGTACAGTAAAAGTTCTTTACAATTAAACAAAGGTGATTTTTTCCTCCTTTTCAAATGGAGCAAATGAAAAAGGTCTTTATTGTATTTTGTTTCACAAACATGAATACCTGACAAAAAAATTTGAGAGCTGCTGGCTATCAGGGTGTCCATTATCTTTAGAAATATCTAGGATATTGGCCAATTAATGCTCCCCTTCAGAATGAGTGTTAGTTTCTCATGGGCTCCTAATGAGTTTATTCTACTATGCAGGAAGCAATTATCCGATTCAGTGATTTTCAGAACCCTGCCCTGAGAGCCTTGTGAGGTTATCTGTGACCATGAACTCGTAGGGATTTAGAGTGTAAACCCAGTTACATTTATGGTTCATCAAGTGGTTTATGAGGTGGTGACATGGACACCAGCCCATAGTGTCCGAGGCATTATGGATGGGATACAAGACAAATTCATATGGACTATCGAGTCCTGTGGAGGGAAAGGGACAGCACAGCCACTCTCTCAAGAGGAGAGTGCACCCACCCTTGCCTTGGCAGGTTTTTACTGGGTTTCAATTTGCACAGGAATACATGTAAAGTTCATCAATCATTGTCAGGCAGTAAGGATCAAACAATAGATAGCATACAAAGAACTATGAGGGCTTGTTCTGCATCAGGGTCTGTTAGCTACAGGGCTACAAAACTTTGGGAAACAAACTCATTTCCTGCTAGGACCTTTATCATTTAATTGAGAGCATTCTTAACAAAGCAGGTTTCACAGAATTTTATGTGTTCTTTCTCAAGCCTGATTACCTGGAGAACCCACCCTTTCCAGCACAGGGTAGCACCGCCCTCTGTCATTGTTTCGGGCTTAAGTCAGTCAGGGGAAGTAAGGCAGCCAAGAGATTAGGAGACTTCTCACAGACAGAAAATGAGGACTCAGGCTATGTCAGAGCCAAGGGGCAAGGGTCCATCACCTCCTTTTGCTATAGCCCCCCAAGTCCTTCTCTGGGGCCTCCCGATGATTGTGCCTGACTTAGGTTGTTCCCGCACTGGGGAATCTTACACGTCATTGGCTAACCAATGAAGCATTGGGGGCCAGTTATGGATGAATTAAAAGGAGCAGAAGCAGTGCTCCTGTCAGGGAGATAAACTTGGTCTCCTAAGTGGCTTAGTTTCTGAAGGTCACTCACTCAGCCTTAGCAATGGGGGGTTACAGCTTCTGAAACCTGGCAGGGCAGTTCCCAACTAGGTGGTCATACATCTATCTGATTTCAATATAAATTGAGAAATCATAGTTGTGTGACAGTCAGCTCCAAAGGTGGATGCTGTGAGGTCCTACACCCGTTCCAGCTCCTTAGAATTTTGCATATGTCTAAACTAAGTCAGGCCATTTTCCAGTCATGAATTTTCCTTTTGATATCGCAGGATATGTAAGGTGACCAGTGGCAAATCCCATAGCAAAGAAAGTACTAGAGGACAACTTCTAAGGATTTAAGGCTATTATTTTGCTATAAAATCATAGACTGTTACAGCTAGAAGGGACCTAAGGATTTATTTAATTTAATTCCCTCTTTAAAAAAGAAGAAAAAGCCCACAAAACTGGTGTGCTGTGACCCAGAAGAGTGAAGCAACTCAGCTAATTAATAATTTAGCTAGTAAATAATCCAATCATCCTTTTCATTTATCGTTTAATATACAAAACACTATCCTGAGGTCTCGACTTAACCCTTGATAACCACATGTGGTAGGGAAGGCAAGTGAAGTGACCATCTTCCAGGCTGGGGAGCAAACGATTGAAAGTGGCCACAGGGAATGAACGCAGGGCTTCCGACTGGCATTCCAGGAGTGTGGCATTTTTCTGCTGCTACATGAGATTTCCCCTAATTAGTCACAAATCAGGTCTAGGACTCAGATCTGCTAAGCCAAGTGGGAATTAGGCTATGCTATCGCAGTAAGCAGGCTGGCCTGGTTTTTCTTTATTTTTCCCCCTTTTTTCTTTTTAGGGCTTTCAATTGAGTTTGTGAGTGTCAGCGTTGCAATGATCCTGCTCTATCCAAATGGAACCTGAAAATGGGGAACTAGTGAAATATGGTAACAACAGGCGACTTTACCCCCCAGCCAACTGTAGCAATCAGCATTGGTGCCTGCTCTCCCTCCCCCACCTCAAATCTGTAAGTCCTATCGAAGACTTGATTCGTGATTTACTTAAGTTCGTTATCCTTAAGAATTGGATACATGACTTTGGGCAAATCACTCTACTTCTTTGAACTTCAGTTTTCCTAAGAATAAGGGGGTTGGGCCAGATGCTCTCTAATGCTCCTTCTATATTGCCAAGTGATTATACTGCCCCCTAGTGGTAGAATTTATACTTTCTTTCATCTGAGTCTCAGGTTCTACCCTCTTTGTAGTTTGACTTGAGTGCATATCCTAGGCCTCCTGCCCACATACACGCAAATTTGATCTTTTGAGCAGTCAGTTTAGAACTACCCAACCATGCAGCAATATAAGCTATTTGACAATTCCGTGACGGCCCCTCATAACCTGATCCCACCATCCCCCATATTCATAGAATAAACTCTTTAGAGTTGTAAGTCAGTATAAACATATTTTCCCCATCCTGTCAAAACTGGCCCCTTTTGTCATTTTATTTTTAACTGAAATGTCACCTCCTCAGAGAAACCATGTCTTATTATCCACTTAATGCAGAACAACCACCAAACCACTATTAATTACATCACATCACATTTTATTTTTCAGCAAAACATTTATCAATATCAGACATTATTCTCATTTGCCAGTTTGTTTATTGACTGTCTTTTCCTTGCAAAAGGAGAACAAGATCCAGGACATTGTTAGGCACATAGTAGACTCAAGAAATATTTGTTAGATGGATAGATGCATAAATATCAATGCCAAGTGGGGTGTTATAGATTACCCAATCGAAATTTCTGATTTTGCAGATGAGTAAGTGATGCTCAGTTCAATAAAAGAACTTGTCCAAGGACTCAAAGTAAATCATTGGCTTGGCAGGACAACAGCCTGCTCCCAGTCCAATAACCTTTTCCCTATAATAAATAAGGAAGGAGGAAGGTCTGTTTAAGAACCCTATGAGGTCTAAAGAGAAAAGCTCATGACTATATGCAGAACAAAGTGAAAAGTGGGAGGCAGGCTTTGTGATAGGAAGTGATTGGTCATAGGAAGGATTTTTATAGGTAGAAGCCAAGAAGACTATTGAACAATTCAACTGCTTAAAAATAATTTTGGTATGAAATTAATGATAGTTATCTCCAGTTTATTTTGTGATTTTTCTGCTTTTGCTTTCAAAAGCCTATCATTTTAATTATTG
>PVKM010006443.1:0-44261 GCA_004027735.1 Carollia perspicillata | reverse complement strand
CTACTCTTGCCCTCTCCCTGTCTATTTTCTCCCCACTGTCTATGCTACTTATTCGCTCTACCTCCTCCCCCGCCTCCTCCCACTCCCCTGTTGCTAACCTTCCACGTGATCTCCATTTCTATGGCTTTGCTCCTGTTTTAGGTGTCCACTTAGTCTGCTATTGTTTTAGGTGTGGTTGTTAATAACTATGAGTTTGCTGTCTTTTCACTGTTCACATTTTTTATCTTCTTTTTCTTAGATAAGTCCCTTTAACATTTCATATAATAAGGGCTTGGTGATGATGAACTCCTTGAACTTGACCTTATCTGAGAAGCGCTTTATCTGCCCTTCCATTCTAAATGAAAACTTTGCTGGATAGAGCAATCTTGGATGTAGGTCTTTGCATTTCATGACTTGGAATACTTCTTTCTAGCCCCTTCTTGCCTGTAACATCTCTTTTGAGAAATCAGCTGACAGTCTGATGGGAACTCCTTTGTAGGCAACTGTCCCCTTATCTCTTGCTGCTTCTAGAATTCTCTCCTTCATTTTAATCTTGGCTAATGTAATTATGATGTGCCTTGGTGTGTTCCTCCTTGGGTCCAACTTTTTTGGGACTCTGAACTTCCTGGACCTCCTGGAAGTCTATTTCCTTTGCTAGATTGGGGAAGTTCTCTTTTATTATTTGTTCAAATAAGTTTTCCACTTGTTGATCTTCCTCTTCCTCTTCTGGTACCCCTATAATTTGGATGTTAGAATATTTAAAGATGCCCTGGAGGTTCCTAAGCCTCTCCTCATTTTTTTAAATTCTTGTTTCTTCCTTCTTTTCTGTTTGGTGGTTTGTTTCTTCCTTCTGGTCCACTCCATTGATTTGAGTCCCAGTTTTTTTCCAATCACTATTGGTTCCCTGAGCATTTTCCTTCATTTCACTTAGCATAGCCTTCATTTGTTCATCTAATTTGCGACCAAAATCCACCAATTCTGTGAGCATCCTGATTACCAGTGTTTTGAACTGTGCATCTGATAGGTTGGCTATCTCTTGGTCACTTAAAAGTATTGGCTCTGGGGCTCTGAGCTGTTCTTCTGTTTGAGTCATTTTTGGTCAGGTGGTGCCTGTTACATATGAGGGGCAGAGCCTTAGGTGTTCACCAGGGCAGGGCAACCTAGTCACAGGATTGTGACGCTGTCTGTGGGGGTAGGGTCAGAGAGGGAACAATGGCACCTATTCCACACTGTCTTGGTTTTGCTAACCCTCTGCTGCCTCCCACAAGCAAACTGGGCCCCCTGGCACTGGTTCCCAGGTGGGTGGGCCTATGCACACTCCGGGACCTTGCCGGTCTCCCCAACGACCTCTTGTGTGAGGCTGGGAGTCTCTCCCGGCACCTTTTCAATTGCTGTTTTTAGGCTTTATTTCCTGTCGCTGGGGCCCTGGGCTGCACGGTCCGTCTCACTGCCAGTTCTTGACTAGTTTATCTGCATTCGAATGTGTGACTGCCAATGGCCAACTGTCCTGCCTGTTTTCTCCATGCGTCTGGGATCTGTGAACAGGGCGCCAGCACGGTCCGCGCTCCTGGTCTGGCAGCCCCTGCCTTTTCCTGCCGGGTTCCCTCTCCACTGATCGCCGAACTCCACCCCTCTTACCAGTCTGGTTGAATGGTTGTTGGACTTCCGCGTTCAATTTTCTGTTTTGGTTGTGTTATTGTTTGTAAATATTTGTTGTCTTTAATTTTGGTTGTGCGAGGAGGCACAGTGCTTCCATCTACGCCTCCATCTTGGCTGAAAGTCCTCATTTTTATTTTTCAGTTACAGTAGTTCTCATTCATGATGAAGATGTAACTTGTGCTTTGTGCATATAAGTTGAACTGTAGATGCCCTCTAAACTTGAAAAAGTGGCATGGCTAGGGATCGTCAGCTGTTGGCTGTGTGTGTATGGATCATCCCCGCCCCCGATTTATAGCAGGCACATCTTAGTGATTATTAGAGGGATCTACCGAAAAGAATAAAGATCATATCACTCTTCCAATCAAGCCACAGTAAATACTTCCTGAAACCAATAAATGTTGCTTTAGGCAATCTCTGATTAATTAATATCTCCTAATTTGGAATGACTTGGAAATGAAGACATTTTTATTAAAATCCAAATATGACGCCAAGGCCAAATTGCCCCAATTAGTTGGAGTGGATATTAAACAGGTGAAGTACTTATCACCAATTCTAGTCTCTGCTCGTGTAATTCATTCGTTAAGGCTAGCTGCAGGTTAATATGTCATTACCTAGAAATGCCTATCAAGGAACTTAGAAGATCCTTCTCTGAAGAGCAAAACACAAAGCATCTATATGATGGGGTGTGCTTTTGATTATATGTGGCTCTGGAATATTTGCAATGTATCTTCTTTTCCTGCTCTTTGGCCCATCTTCGCCCTTAGCCTATATTATTGAGCCATAATGGGATTAATTTATAGAGAAATATTCACTTAACAGTTTACTTTTAAGAAATGTTTGTGATCATATTACACATATCTGGATTTCGGTATTCATTTGTAAAAAAAAATATCTAAGTTTGTAACCTGAGTTCAGTTGTTAGTATAGTTATTAAAAAATTGGATTTGGTTGCTGATGTCATGGAAACCTTAGGTTAGAAAATCTATTATGGTAAGACTCTTTTATTTAGTCAATATGCTTTTGCATTAGGCAAGAAAATATGAAGCTCCATTGGCAAATGTTATTTAGGAAAACAATACGGAGCTGTTAGTGCTGACAATGAGATGTAACATATGGATGTCCTGAAAAAAAAGTACTGGGTTGGCCAAAAAGTCCATGTGGTTTTTTCCATAAATTAAAAGACACATTTTTCATTTTCACAATAACTATTGATTTGAATATTTTGAGTATGCCAGCTATCTCCCACATGGTATAACAATGATCATCTATTTGATTGCTATCAACTTTAACTGGTCTACTTGACCCTGGAGCATCATCACCCAGAGAGATAATCCAGCAAGAAACTTTGCAAACCACTTTTGACACAGTCAGTTAGTCACAGCCCCTTCTCCTACACCGCACAAATCTCAAATCTTTTTTTGTGTTTCACTTGAGTTTTTACCCTTCTTGACATAAGAAAGCATAATATGCTGAAAAATGTTGCTTATTTTCTTCCATCTTCAATATTAAAATGGCGGTACAAAATTTCACCAATTTTGATAATTTTTTTTTAAATGCACACTGATATGACAGCTGTCGCAATGCAATCTAATGAAATGTTTGAGGATGAAGTTAAAGACAACTAAGCAGTACTACAGCCATCCTGAAGCGGGTCGGGGGGTGGCAGGTAGGTAACAAATGAAGTTTTGGGCTGGCCCAAAGTTTTGAAGCTTGGTGATGGCTGCACACAATGTGTCTGTAAATTTAAAGTGGTTAAAATGGTAACTTTTATGTTATATATATTTTACCACAATAAAAAAGAATTAGCATTGTTAATATTTTTTTGATATTACAAATACATTTTTTCTGTCTGTTAAGCAGGAACAAAAGAAAAGATTTTCTCTGCAAGTTCTTTTCCTAAAGAGTGTTCCTATGTAAAAGCTTTTAAAATTTTTACAGCTGTATTTAAATTGAATGAATTTGTATTTGTTTTACTTACTTCATAAACTTTTCTTTCTTAAGCCCAAAAGCAAGGAGGTAAGAGTGAGTAGGCCTGATAGGATGGTTATTTTGGAAGGAATCCACCAATGGATTCTAGCTATGAGTCTTGCCAAAAGCTTGGTCTATTTTTATTTGAAAAATTGAAAGTGAAGTGGGCTTTGCAGCACTATCAATAAAGTTCTACAATTCTTCAGAAATGAAACTTACTCTGAATAGGCAGACCGAGTAATAGTTAACCCTAGGTCATTTCTAAGTTAATCACAAAATATGTTAATTGAAAAAAATTAACTCGATATACAATTGTAAAGTTAAATTTTATTATATATTTATTTATTTATATCTGAAAAACTGGTTGGTTTGTTTCCTTTAAAAATTTATTTCCCTTTCTCCTAACTCCCCTCTTCCCCACTAGAAACAAACAAAAGACCTGGTTGCATGTTTTTCTAAAAGCTAAGCCTAGAAAACTCTGTCGAGCTGGTGCCTTTTCTAGGAGCTACATGGCCACTTGCATTTTCCTCTCGCCTTTGGCTGTCAGGGAACTGAAGATTAGGACAGTATTTTCAATTCAGTAATCATGGCTTCAGTCAACATGAGCTACAGAACAGAAAGAGTTTGTCCACTGACACCAGCAGAGCCAAACACAAAACATTGAGAATTGCAGTGAAGAAAGATTGGCTATTTTATTTATGAATGGTGCCACTAAGGAGTAGGGGAAGCTGCTCAAAAAACTGAACTCCCTGATCTAGACCTCGGGAAGGATTTTTAAGGAGTTCAGGGGGACAGGTATGCAGAAGCACTAGCAAGGTGAGTTTCAGTTGGAGGACCTTGGAGCATGGCCATTTATGGTAAGGGGCGTCATTACAGCAGGCCTTCTGCTTCTGAAAGGGTCCTGGTGTTCAGGTTCTGATTTTGTCTTGGTCCACTGGTTTTGGGTGCAGCTGGAAGTCAAAGTTCTCTTTTCTGCCCATGTGTCAGCTGCATGACTTGCAGTTTTAGTCTGTTGTCTCTGTAAAACAGCTCAGTATCTCCTTAAACAGGGTAGGACTGTTTTGAGCTGGTTCGGTGGTTACACATTTCCCCATTTTGTTGTTTCTTCCTCAGTCTGGGAGTTAACTGGGCAATTGTGTGCAGATTCAATTAAGAGGGAGGATTAGCTTCAAGATGGAGTCAGATTTGTCCACCCATTGTGCCCCTGTTATCTGGCTCTTACTATCTCCTGTGCCCACCTCATCCACAATGGTCCGAGTCTTATGGAAGGCATTCTGGATGTTCACTCTACAAGCAGAGACCATAGCAATGGTAGGGGTAGCAGCAGGCCAGGATACCTGTACCATAATCTGAGATAAGGAATAAAGAGCGAATTTTATTGTTCTATGCCCCGGCACCTAAGCCATGACGGTGTTCATCATTTTGATTATTAGGGAGCGTGTAGTGTAGCTGCAGTTTATAACTGCGCGGTGCAGGAGAAGGGCAGTTTCAGTTCTCGACAATTCCAAGTCAAAGGATGGGAGAAAAACTGGAAACATGTTTGGAGAGTCACAGAGAAATATAGGAGGAAACGAGAAGAATTCGGGATCCAGTCCACTTTATAAATAGAAAACAAAACAAAACTCAAAAGACAGTGAACATCACTTCTTTTGAAACACAGTTTTTCTCTCTAAAAATCACCTTCATTTTTACCAAAGATAGCCAAGTTAAGAGTAAATTTATTTGCAAAATAAGTCTGGTTTCAATAAAGTTGGCCTGAGTATGTGTATAAGTCCAGCAAGAACAGTAATTAACCATATAGGCACTTTGTACTCTGCTTTGCTAAATTTTTTTTATAAGCAATCTTTAGATTGAACGTTTGAAAAAAATCTTGAAAGGCCAGAAAAGCCAAGGTAAGGACTTGCCATCAGAGGATCTCTACAATACCTGTAGTTCAGGGCAAATCCTCTCTTTTTTGAGTCCCCAATGTATCCTGAGGTTCTTTCCTCTAATTATAACAAGTGCCATGGCATCATCTCAGTGAACACTGTGTGCAGCTTGTGGGCTGTGTGTAGGAGGTGAATATCAGGCATGTTGTACAAGGGATGAAGTTGCTGGAATCATCTGCAATGTGGGCAAGGTGACAAAAGACCATGCTAAGTGGCCTCAGGTTGTCTTGGTGTCAGTTGTTGTCCACAAAGCATTTGAGCCCAGATTTCAACAGAATCAACAGGGACCACTTTAACTGGCTGGGGCACACCTCATTCTCTAACAAGACATATCCTATTCAACTTGGGGGAAGTTGCCAGTCCAACCCCTATTCAAGTAGTCCTTACCATGGTTCAGTCATCTCAAGGAGCTCTGAACAGTAGCTGACGTTGGCCCTTTGTCAGCTCTGGCACTCAGGCATTCGGCCGTAGCCTTTAACAGACATGGCCAGAGGAACCTTCTTTGTAGCATTTCCTAAGCCTTGGTAAGGAGTCAGTACCATACCGTACTATTATTGACCAAATTCATTTTCTAGCTGCCTAGATAATAACCTTGGCCAACCCATGTAAGGAAGATATAGCACAGTAGCTCCAAACTGGGGAGCTGCTTAAGTGTTCATGGTATTTCAAAAAAAAAAAAAAAACACCTGGAGGACTAGCAGATGTGGATGCACACTTATCACTCACATTACAGGGGAGCACACCGATGGCAGCAGGTTGGTGCAAGAGAGACCGCACCTGCTCCAGTCTGAGGCTCGTTATAAAGGGTCCCAGACAAAGGCAGCACAAGTCTAGGTTGCATAAACCTACATGTGGCCTGGAGCTACACAACACCAGTGTGTACGTGCAGATGGAAAAGGTCAAGGAGCAGTCACAGGACAAGAAGCCACTCCCAAAAGGAGATAAGGAGGGGATTACAATCCATTCCCAAAATAATACACATTCCTCTGGCCAGGGACCTCCTGGCCAGCCCGCATCACAGGTAGTGGGAGAAGCATGTATTGACCCTGCGGTAGAGAATTATGAAAGAGCCTGCAGCTGTTGGTTAGGGGCTTAAGGAATGGAACTGCTTTGTACCTGACTGCAAATATTTACATGTGCCTGGTTAGACACCGTTCTCCTGCATTACTAGTATGCTGATGCCCTGGTCTGCAGCTCTTGAGCAGTAGTAGGCCAGTGCACAGATATCCCTCTGTTCATAAGGATGTCATCCAAAGCAATTCAGTTACCTAATATAACTGTGGCCAGAGTCTAAGGCTGGGGTGTCAAACTCAGTTTCACCGGGGGGCCACATCAGCCTTGCGGTTGCCTTCAAAGGGCCAAATATAATTTTAGGACTGGATAAATGTAACTACTCCTTAACTAGGGGCAAGGAACTTGGGGCTGCTGCAAGGTAGAAACAAGGTGCCAGGCTGGATAAAACAAGGTTGAGGGCTGGATTGTGTTTGCCACTTGTGATCTAAGGCCTCCTTTTGATATATTGTCTCATTGGGTATTATTCCTAAAGTTATTGAAAGTTTTTTTAAAGATCTTATTTATTTATCTTTAGAGGGGAAGGGAAGGAGAGAGGGAGAGAAATATCAATGTATGGTTGCTTCTCGTGCACCCCCTGCTGGGAACTGGCCTGCAACCCAGGCATGTGCCCTGACTGGGAATCGAACCTCAGTTGTTTGGTTTGCAGGCCCACGCTCAATCCACTGAGCTACACCAGCCAGGGCTATTGAAAGATTTTTAATCATGTATTCATGGGCTCCCACTCCCCACTAGGAGATAAGGTCCTGCCAACCACTGGCCAAAAACCATCTTCCTAGGTGGTAAGTAGATAGAATACTAGGGAGCTTCCCTTTTAATTTGGTTGAATAAATTTAAAGGAAGCTACTTAGATTTTACATGTACAAAGGAGAAGGTTTAAAGTGAGTGGAATATTAAAAATACAGACAAATTCAAGACAAGGAGGCCCAGAAGTGAATTGTGCCTACTTTTGTTAGTTGTCTTCTAATCAGTAACTTGACATCCACCAAGAGTATGCATGAGTACTCTGTCTGACTGTTGGGACATATCTATGGCTGTTCATGTGCCCCCTCTGATTTCCCCTCTGGTAGCTAGTTTTATTTATTTATTTATTTTTAGAGAGATAGGAAGGGAAGGAGAAAGTGGGAGAGAAACATCAATGCGTGGTTAACTCTTACACACCCCCTACCAGGGACTTGGCCCGCAACCCAAGCATGTACCCCGATTGGGAATTGACCCAGCGACCCTTTGGTTTTTAGGCCAGCACTCAATCCACTGAACCAGGTCAGCCAGGGCTCACCCTCAGTGTTTTTAAGAAGAGCAGAATCAATTTAACAGAAGAATGGCTTGTTAAAAAAACCTGGTAGGGCGCCACCCACTTGTGCTCAAACTATCAGGATGTTTGTTCTTTCATGATTTTACTTTATTCTTTTATTACTTTCGATTTTATTTAATTATTTAGAGGGAGGGAGAGAAACATTGATGTGAGACAGAAACAGAGTTTGGTTGCCTCCTGCACACAGCTGGACTGGGAACCTAACCTCAAACCCAACCTGGAACCCAGGCCTGTGTCCTGACCAGGAATCAAAACTGGCGACCTTTCTCTTTGCGAGATGACACCCAACCAACTGAGCCACACTGGTCAGGGCCTGTTCTTCTGTGATTTTAACAATACCTATCTCTGGGACTGAGTGATGGAGAAGTACATCAGGTACATCATCCTTCTAGAAGCAAGCTTGTGAGTAGCTATTTAAATTAGACCTAAGGGCTACCTATAAATGACAAAAAAACTTAAGCTGGCATAGTTATAGATCTGATTAAAATGCAATGGACAGTGAAATTTGCTTTTCTCTAAAATATTTTAAGATATCAAATGAAAATAGTATAACAGGACATTGTAGACTCTTGGAGATCATAATTTCTAGAATATTTATTTAGTAATAGAAATACAACATAATTATTTCTGTATTTGACAAAACTTGCCATGTAATTTTGTGTATCATATAGGCTTGATTAGTTTAACTTTTTTCTCTTATAAAGAGAGAGAGAAAGAACAAATCTTTGAGGCATTCCAGGGGTCCACTGGAATACCGGAACCCTGAAAAGTTTGTCAAAATATATCAAAGGTTTGGACATTTAAGTAAATAGGATCATAAGTCATTATGGAGCAATAATTAATTACTCATTTAACTAAAGTGACAATAAAAGGCAAATACAAAAGTTTACATAACTATGAGCAAAACTCAGTTCTTACTATTGAGGAGATTCAGTTTTCTTAAGTAATCAAGGACCTGATTAAGACAACAGAAAACACAGAATCTTTGCTTTATAGGTGGGCAACTTTTTTGCAATATCTATAGCAGACCAATAATCCAAGAAGCTGTCTTTTTTTAGCAGAGAGAAAACAAAACTCTAATTTTGCATCAGCTTACTTTTCATATTTCCTTTCTTAGAATTCCTTTTCTATAAACCTACAACTTTTCTTTTTACATTCAGATTTTTTCCTTTCCCATTCTAAAACAACTAGTTTTACTTCAGATCAAAATTCCTTTCCCTCAAAAAAAAGCGCCACTCTATGTATATACATATATATTTCTATCTCCCTACCTTATACTTTTTTTATTGAAAACATTATTTTCTTTTAGATTAAATTACAATTCTTAAGCCTTAGAAACCTTAATTTCTAGTGACAACTAAGAGTAGTCAATTAGCATTCTTTAGATTTGCAAATATCTGAATGCATTTTATAACCTCTAGAAACAGACTTTTGTTGGCAATTATTTACATTTTTTGAACATGTTTTTTTAAATAAAGTTCGACATTTATTGACAAATTCAAATTTATCTTTTAGTTTCTCTGTTAATAAGAAGCCAAAAAGTAAGTAATCTTAAGACTTACCTAGCAATTAATGTTTCAGCATTTCATGTTATTTGGAAGTATCTAGATATTCAATAACTTTTATTATTTAACTTGGTAAAACTCTAAAGTTTCAAGTTACCAAAGAGATTTGGAAAACCATTAAAGAACACATGCAATATAATTGTTGCTAGAGTTAACCTAAAAGGAACTTTGTTATCCCACTTACAGTTATTTACTTGCTCCTGACAATTGAATTTAGATTACTTATGAAAATTTTATCATATCAAGTTAATTTTCTTGCTGACAAATTTTGCAACACAGATAACACAAATTTATTTGACTAATAATCTCAAGTAGAATAAAAGTTTTATTTCATTGATGATTCTAAAGATATGCCTATTTAACCAAACCAAACTCAAATCATCTTTAATATTAAACATTTTCCCAGATCACAAGATTCTGAAAAGCACTGCATTTTTTTTTGAGCATTGTCATATAATCGCTTGTTTGTTTAAGCCAATTTAATACCACAAATTAGCAATTCTGTCCAATGATCAAACATAGACATATGTAAACAGAGACAGAGATCTTATAGCTTTCATTATAAAATGCTAGTCTGTGTTCCAGGTACAATACAAAACTCAGAGGAAAGACTTGATCGAAATAGTATTTTGGCAGATGGACTAAATTAAGTTTTTGCTCAGAAGGCCAAAGCTTTACGTGCTGTACGACTTCCTCTAAAGCCATTTAAAAATTAAAATCAATGATAGAATTGATTTCATTGTCTCTGAGAGGCCTGATGCCCTCTCTTACAAGGGTGCCCCTTAAGGTGGACTTGTCAACAAACACAAACACGGAGAGTGGAAAGCGAGGGTGCACAGTCGTGTTGGGAAGCTCCGGAGGTAAAAAGGGCAGGTTTGGAAAGCCTCGAATTAGAGCCGCAGGTCTGCCGGCACCCGGGAGCCGGAACACAGCACCTGGGCTGCCTACGCCCGCAGACGGTGGAGGTGGGGGAGGGGAACAAGCCTCAGCCGCGTTTAGAGCCCTGTCTTTGGTCTTCTCAGTGGGGGCAAACCACGAAAAGAAGAGGCTGTTTTCCTTTTGAGGGTGGCCACAGTGAACAGGGCAAGGGATAAACTCTGGGAATGGAGCTGGGGCCACGACGGTAAGCCTAAGCACTGAACTCAGAAGTTGAGGGTTGAACTTTGACCAAGCACCGGGTGGGTTTCTCTGCGAACCCACGTGGCTCAGGGGAGTGAGTCCACGAAAGCCCAGCGGGTGTGCAAGTGCGCACTGCCCTGGGACAACTCTCGGGACAGAGGGAGCGAGCCGCGGGCCTCCACTGTGGGGTGAGAAGGTTCTCACGAAGGAAGTCGCTACGGTCACCTCGAAATTCAGTTACTAAAAGTCAAATCATTTGAAACAAACCACAGCACACCTCACACACGCTCATACAACCCCCACCACCAGCACCATACAGAACTTTTAAAACTTCATTTGCCAGCTCTTGACCAAATGAAAACCCGTTTCAAGTTAAAAACAAAATTCCAAGGCTTGGATCAAACAAACCGAACAATTTCAATCAGAATTACCAAGGTAACTTTTCAAAGCGTGTTCCCTTATGTAAGCAGGGGGAAGCCCCAAACCACCCACGGGAAAGTTCCTCTGGTGTTGTTACGCGCAGCTTTACTCACCGAGAGACCTCCTCCGAGCCCAGTGCTCAGTTTCTCCCACTGCGAAGTGAAAGCGCTGCAAGTCTG
Organism: Carollia perspicillata; assembly: GCA_004027735.1. Taxonomy (NCBI): domain Eukaryota; kingdom Metazoa; phylum Chordata; class Mammalia; order Chiroptera; family Phyllostomidae; genus Carollia; species Carollia perspicillata. The sequence continues at coordinate 33,058 of PVKM010006443.1, read as the reverse complement.
TTCCTGGAACAATCGGTCAAGCAGCCGCTCGGAACCCGACAAGACTGCGGGAGCCAGGACTCACTCCACCGCGGGCGCAAAGCCCACTCAGGGCTAAGAACCTTTGTAGTTGCCATTTTTGTTACAAAACAAAGTTCGTCACACCTGGTGCCAGTGAAGCCAAACACTACCAAGAATTGCAATGAAGAAATATTGGCTATTTTATTGCAAATAGCACCACTCTAGAGAACGGTCAGCAAGTCCTCCAATACATGAACTCCCCCTATCCAGGTTTCGGAGTTCGTTTTATAGAGTATAAGGCAACAGGTATGCGGAAGCGTTGGCAGGGTGAGTTTTAATTGGAGGATCTTGGAGCTTGGCCGTTTATGGTGGGGAGTGTCATCACAGGATCTTCCTGGAAAACAGACCCTGTGCTTCTGGAAGTGTTCCGGTGTGCAGGTTCCGGTTATGTCTTGGTCCTTTGGTTCCGGTCGAAGTTGTGTCCTCTGCGCATGCTTCAGCTGCGTGACTTGTGGTTTTGGCCCGCTGTCTCTGCAAAGGAGCTCAGTATCTCATTAAATAGGACAGGATGATTTTGAGCTGTTTTGCAGTTACACATGGGCTATAATTTTTAAAAAATAACTTAGATATACTCTTCCCCTGTGTATTACTTAATGTAGTCTTTATTTTCTATCAAGGCTCAATCTTTATATATTTTTACTGTAAGTTACCTGAAATTCTTCTTGTAAATAGAGAATAACCATAAAAAATCAAACCATCTATCCTCTTTGCAGTTTACTGTAATAAAAAGAAAGTGATACAGTAATGTTAGTACTGCCATTCTGTAAAAAGTTGTATCTTAAGTAAATTGTGCCTAGCAGAATTGCTGGCACATACAGGACAAGGTACTGTTGCTATTTTATTATCTCTTAGAACCACAGACTCTCAAAGCTGAAAAGGACCTTAAATATTGTCTTATCTAATTCTTTTGTTTTACGGGTGAGGAGATTATAGCCCAGAGAGAGAATATGGCTTGCCAAATTGTAGACTGTAGAAAACTGCGTTACAGTTGAGGTTTATTGGCTCTTTCCGCTATACCCCATCCTCTTCCAGGGCCTTCTTGTAGATCCCTGTGCTGCCTTCGTTAAAAGTAATGGAATATGGTTAGAAAATGAAATAGCCTAAGAAGTGATGTGGAACCTAAGAAGAGTGGCAGTTTTTAGAGGTGTCAGTAATACCTCTGACATATTAGAATAGAAATATCCTGGTAGTTTCCAGAGGTGCCTGGCCAGATGGTGAGGGAACTAGGCCTCTTCCCAGTGCTTCTTGCCATGTTCGGTACTTTACGTACCTCATGTCCTGTAGTTCTAGCATTAAGCCTACACGACCTGTATGTAATATTACTCTCATTTTACAGCTAAGGAAAATGCAGTTCAAAGAGGTTAAGTAACTCACCCAAGAACTTATCACCTCTGTGAAATGACAGATGGAATTGGAACTCAGGTCTCTCTTACCTGTAAACCTATGCTCTTTCTATTAAACCATTCTCAGTGCCCTGTGACAAAAGGCCCCGTGCTTGGATCTGTGCCTTGAAAGGATCTACCTTTGTAACAGAAAGCTGCCTTTCATCTTTTTGTTGGATAATGTATACCCGGCCTTGTTCTAAAAAGATACAAGTTTGCTACAGAGATCTAAGAAGCTGTCCAGTTATCATGCGGTTTGAGGGGACTCAAATCCTTTTGCATTATGCTGTGGAAACAGTGTTCCTACCCACCTGTGAATGAATACTGGTGTATGTCCAGAATAGGCAAATATATGGAGACAGAAAGTAGATTAGTGGTCGCTTAGGGCTGGAGGAGAAGAGCAGGGTATAGGAGTATTAGCTAAAGGCTATGAGGTGATGGAGATATTCTAACGTTGATTGTGTGATGGTTAATAACTCTGTGACTATACTAAAAACTTAAATTGTACACTTAAAAAAAAAAAGAAGGAAAGAATACTCATGTGCACAACACAGATAATCCAGATCATAAATACACAAGGGAAGGATTTTAACAAATTCTCATCCATTTCCAGTTGCAGCTACAATGAGGCCTAAGGAGCTGCTGGTTTCATTCAAATCTCTATCTGGGGAAGCAGGTGAGGGGGGCTCACACACCCAGGCCAGAGGCTGGGAGGAGGGTCTTCTCCAGCCTTTAGTTTCTTGGTGGGGCTCAGCTCTGTTAGACCTGAGAATTTGATTAAAAGAAACTAATGTCATGTGGGCGAGAGAGATGGGTGAGCAGTTGAGAGCTTGAGCTGTCTAATGTTTTATATCATGTGTTAACATTAGGAAACTCTTTAAGCAGTGTTTTAGAAGGATTAAATCTGCTAGCTTTCCAGCTGCATGTTTATACTGGCTGTCCCTCCTTTTCTTTGTTTGTAAGTCAGACTCATTGTGGTTATAGGTATTTTTAGCCTAACTAGACATCCCAGAAACCATCTGGCCTCTTGGCAGTGGAAATTTTAAACCAGTTGCCTTTCAGACAATGCTGCTTTCTCTTGTTTATGACTTCATGATGTGTTTGGAAGAGAGAGCTTCCCAGACATGCTGGGTCCGTTCCGTGGCAGGGTAGAGTAGCACGTAAATCAGAACGCTGTGGTAGGGAGAGCACAGGCTTTAGAATTGTAGAGATTCAGGGTCAAATCTTGGCTTTGGCTGTGTAACCCTAGAAAAATCACATCCCTCAGTTCTTTGTAAATTGAGGATGATGGTGCGCATCTCATAGGGTTTCTGCATGGATTAAATGAGATACACTATATTTAAAACACTTAGCACAGTGCATGACAGATACTAGATTCCTAATGAATGTTAAAGTTTTCTTAAAGAAGAGAGAGGCATTTCCGTACATATTTTTATTCGTGTACAGTGGATTTATTGAGCAGGTGTACTATGTGCCAGGCCCCGTGGCAGGGTTTGGGGATACAGAAGGGTGTACACAGAGGTGGGAGAAGTCACTCCCCTGTTTTTAGTGAAGGTCTGTTTGAGCTCTTTCAGTGCTAAGAACAGCGTTAGGTTTATTGCTCTTGACTATTCTCAGCCAGAATTGTGAAGCTTCTTAAGGTGGCCAAATACTACAGTAATAATATCTATATATTATATATTCTTTATACAATGTTTTTAATTCATTACTTTTGTGTTTGTTCATGTGACTATAGTAACACAATGGGTAGGTAGCGTTATATAGGATCAAAGTTTTTGTATGCTATTTGACACAAAGTTTTGAGTTGATATCAATTTGAAATAGATTGTTATAAATTGTTAACTGTAATCCCCAGGGTGACCACTAAGAAAATCACTTAAACTTACACAATATTATAATACAGGATGGGGTAAAAGTTGGTATTAATAAAAAATTATACAAGATTGAACTGTTTCATGTACTCACAACTGTAAACCTACTTTTTCTCTACCCTGCGTATATCCGCTACATCTCAGTAAAGCTGGGAAAAAAGAAAAAGCATCTAGATTGCAAGGAAACAAGTAAAACTGTCTCTACAGGTGATGTGATGTTATTTGTAGGAAATTCTAAAGATTTCACAAAAAAACTATTAGAATTAAATAAACTAGCAAAGTTGGAGGATATAAGATCACCACACAAAAATCAGTTGGATTTCTGCACACTAATAGTGAACAATCTGAAAACGTAATTAGGAAAGCAGTCCCAGTTACAGTACACTGTGGAGCAGGACAGGCCTCTGCTACAGATGTAGGGAGAGGGGAGGAACCCTGGCAGTACCCCTTATCACCACCTTTATAAATTTCCCCTGGCATAGCACAACTTTAAAAGTAAATCTTTTGCTACAGAAAAATAGATATGATGTATTCCATTCCAAAGCTATTAAAGGCAATCATTTCTGTTTGGGATCATCTGCCTGGCTGGTGTCCACCTTGACTTCTGGCTTTTCCAGCCCTGCTCGCACTCCATCCCAGAGTTATCAATTACCTGTCTGTCTTTCCAGCACACTTTTTTGTTGTACCATTTTATTGTATCACATTGAATTATTTATTTGTGTGCCTCACTAGACTCTGATTCCTTGAAGACCTAGGCTGTGTCTTGTTCTTTGTATTTTCAGTGCCCAGATGGTGCTCAGCAGTGAGTAGCATATAGATAAGGGTATGATACATGCTTGTTGAATAGAGTCGTAGCACAGGTGTCTATCAGTTGCAAACCTTTGTAAAAGCATTGTTCTCACCACACAAGTATTTGGCAAGGAGTGGAGAGTAGAGAACAAAGGTGAATAATAAGAAAACCAAGCATTCCTACTGACAGTCTGTGGGGTGGGTGACAGTTGTCACACGTAACTCTTACACAGTCTTAGGGGTTGACGCTCTAATACAGGCACTGTGAGTTTTGATTTGAGTTGTAAAGTCATGATGTAATGCACACATAAGAAAACAAATTGTGTCCCTGAAGTCTCTTAAATCACCAGGATTTAGGCCCTTGGAAGCTCAACCGTAATGGATTAAGGGAAAGACAACATTTAATTTTGACTCCCTACATAAAAATCTGGTGTTCTGCTGTGCAATTTGTAGGTACTTAAATATTTGTTTTATGGATGATTTAGATTGCTTGCGATATTTGGAGGGAAAAAAACTTCTGTTGTTGCTCTGGCCCAGTGGCTCAGTTGGTGAGAACATCACCCCATACACCAGGAGCTGGGTTCCATCCTTGGTCGGGGTGTGTGCGGAAGGCAGCCGACTGTTTGTGTCTCACATCGGTGTTTCTTTCCTACCTTCCTCTCTCTCTCAAATCAGTAAAAATATCCTTGGGTGAGGATAAAAAAGTCTGTTGTTTGCAAAGGTGATTGAACCCTATTAAGGTGAGGTATCCCTGTATCTCTCAAAGCATGAGCAAAATGGTCATTGGCCTTGGGTCAACTAAGCAGGTCTAGTTTGGAGACAGAGGCTTACACCACATGTCCTCTCTGGAGGACTCTTTCTCTTTTGACAGGATTTGCTCTCAGGACGAGTTTCGTTAGTAAATTAACCCATTTTCTATTGTAGTTGCCCAAGGGAATTGTCTTTCTTAGTGGGTAGCTGTGGGAGCACAGGAGAGATTTTTATTTCTGCTTTCTTAGCTAGCATTATTGGCTATCCCTGACTATCCGTTCCTTCATTTGCTCTTTGTTAGGAACCTAAAGGTGGAGAGGAGCCAGAGCTGCAGTGACACCGCCCAGGACAGAACGAAGAGCAGACTCCGAGCAGCCCCTGCCAGCAAAGCCAAGGTACGCCTCAGGCCCGGGCGTCTTGTCCCTCCTTCAACCCCTGCCACGGCCACAGGAGAAACATGCCACGAGAAGGGGCAGAATGGGTCCTGGGCATGCTAACTGTGTTGGCGAATTTTACAAATAGGTGTGAAGGAAGGATTGGTGGAATAATGTTTTTAAAATTCTAGGTGACTTTTTTCCTATAGATTTTCAATTTTATTGTTTCAAGTTTGTAGGAATTTCTGGAAACAGTGTACATTCTAGGTTAGCGATTTCCCCTATTTTCTTAGGCTCACATCATCTTTACATCATCAGCTTACAGCATCACCTTCACATCTTTATCCGTTTTCTTGCCCTTTCTCTCCTTAGGCCTCTATCATTGTAAAGGAATTACGAAGCTATGTATATATATGTATGTATGTATGTATAATCTTTTTAATCTCTTTCAGGTGACGACTATAACACCAACCACCAACCCCATCATCGGTGTTCTCTTGTCCACTCAGAACAACCGCTGCCTCTCTGCCCCTGACTTGACCGTAGAAAAGCGTCTGCCCTTCAGCTCCCTCTCATCCTTGTCTTCCCTGCAGAAGCCCGAGCGCTCCATTAGCCCTGAGAGCAATGACAGCATCTCCGAGGAACTCAACCATTTCAAGCCCATTGTCTGCTCACCGTGTACTCCTCCCAAGAGACTCCCTGATGGCCGTGTGCTAAGTCCCCTCATCATCAAATCAACACCCCGCAACCTAAACAGAAGCCTGCAGAAGCAGACTTCTTATGAGGCCAGTCCACGGATCCTCAAAAAGTGGGAACAGATCTTTCAGGAGCGGCAGATCAAAAAAACCCTTTCGAAAGCCACCCTTACCTCCATGGCTCCTGAAACAGGGGACGATTTGCTAGTCTCTGAAGTTACCCACTCTAGCAAAGAGAAGCCACTTCCAACTTTAAATACAAGACTGTCCAGTGGGCATGTACTCCCTGAGTGTACTGGACCCACCCCTGCTGACCTGGATTATCTCCCCTCTGTTAGCCAAACAAAAGCAGAGCAGGGCAGCGACAGTAAAAGGAACACTGAGATCCCAATGGAAACCTGCTCTTCTTCAGAACTTAGAGTGGGAGCCAGTGGGACTCCTTTGGAGAGAGAGCAGTTTGAAGGGTCAGGGTCAAGCTCAGATGCCAAGTTAGACAAAGCTTGTATAAGTACAGCCATGAAAATCTCGGCAGTTAATTCAGTTCTGTCCAAAAACAGTGTTTTGGGTGGGGTCGCCAAAACAAAGAAACAGCTGAAGACAGTGAATCATTTTGATCTGCCTAATGGGGTCCTGGCAGACAACCTAGGTGAGGAGCCGCTTCCTTCCTTGCGTCGGGGCCGGAAAAGACACTGCAAGACCAAGCACTTGGAACAAAATGGCTCCCTTAAGAAACTACGACAAAGCAGTGATGAGGTGGGTCTGGCCCCAGCAGACCCTGTCCTGCGAGAGATGGAGCAGAAACTGCAGCAAGAGGAAGAGGATCGACAGCTGGCTCTGCAGTTGCAGCGCATGTTTGACAACGAGAGGCGGACTGTGAGTCGGCGGAAAGGAAGCGTGGACCAGTATCTCCTACGATCCAGCAACATGGCCGGGTCCAAGTAGCGCCTTGTGAACAGTCTTACCTATCTCTGAGAGGTCTTCGGGCTTGGTATTTATCCTCAAGAACAGAGCGTTCTCACTTTGGGTTTCTTTTAATGGCAAAATCTGAGAGATTCTAGGGCCTTTGTAGTCTATATCCAAGAAAACTGCATCTTTGCCTCCCTGTGACCGAGGCCAGAAGCACCCCCCACCCCCTAAGTGACCCATGCCTGAGTGCTTCTGGGCCCGATCTGGAGGCACCCACTTGGAATGAGATTCAGGAGCACGTGGGTAGGGTTAGAAATGGTAGAGGAAAGAAGGATACCTTCTCAAACTGATAGACCTCCTGACTTCTTTTCACAGGGTGTATTTTTACATCAGCTTGGCAGATAAAAATAAGTTTCATGATTTTCAAGGAAGTGGAACAGTATAGTTCTTTGGCAGATCCAAAAAGATTATGGTAGCCCTTCTCCTGACCCCTGTCACAAGTAAATATTCCTAGTGAAATCAGTTGAGTTTATGCTTCTACAAAAGCTAATTAACATTCCCTGTTTAAAAAAGAATATTCGATTACTGCTGTACAGTTGACAACCATCTCACAGTCATTGTTTAACTTGGTCTTACAGGAGACCTGACATGTGAGTGGGATGGACCCTGTTTTTTGATCGTGAAACTGCAGTGCAGGTGTTCAGGTGCTCTCAACTCAGTGGCATGGCCCAGACTGACCACTGGGTCTCCCAACCACAAATCCCATGGATTTCCCACACTAACAGGTTGCCGTAATGGACTGTGACCCAAGGTCGTGCCAGGGGAGCCTAGGGAAAGCTGGCTAGGCATTGAGTGCCCATTGTGCAAAATCCACATGCAGACCATTGCAATCGACTAGAACTATACACATAGAGGGTACGGTTAGCCTCACCCCCACAGTTTACAGCCTTCTTTTTTCCACTGTTCCACCCTGTAAGATAAAGGACAGTTGGACATCATCTCCACATGGCCAAGGGTTATCTGCAGTGTTGATCCAAAGTCCAAAAAGTTTGCCCAGAAGTCAGACAAGAACAATGCTGAAACTCCATACTGTGGAAACAAGGTATCTAGCTGGATGCAGCTGGCAAATTCAGTCCCATGGACCTTTGGGGTTTATTTTCCTTAACAGCTGACACCATGTGTCTTTTGCATCCCTGGTGGTGCTTGGTGCTTCTGCCCATCTGGGCTCATTGAGAATAGGGATTAAGATAGGATTTTAGGGAATCTCACATGGGCTGGCATTCCCTGTGCATGTATGAGCTGTTACTATAAAGTCATGTGACTGGCATTTAACAAACCTGTCAGAGCTTCTGTATCCCAATGTATGGTGTCCCCTTGAGTGACCCCAGAAGGGTCCTGCACATTTTCCAATGATGTTGTTATTGGTGAAAACACTTCTGGAATTGTCCTCAAAGTCTAGAAACATCTGGAAACATAGACTCCTAAAATGTTAGAACTGGAAGGGACCTTAATGGTCATCGATTCCAATTTCTTCCTCTTATTAAGGCAGAAGCTGAGATCCAGAGCAGCGACTCGCTGATCAAGGTCCCTAGGGACTTACTGCATCACCTTATTTTGCTCCTTCTCAGGGGATTTGCCTCCCTTCTCTGAGCAAATCTTTGTAATCATTTGGAGTTATAGGAGAGAGAATTTTACGTTTGGAACCAGTCAGACGCTGTTGGAAGCCTCTGGAAGAGAAGGTGGGTTAACAAGAGGGTGTGGAGCCGTAAATGAGGGGCAGCTGTGAAGCAGAGCCATTTCCTCGGCAGCTCGTACACGGTTCCCGGGGGGAGCCCAGAGATGTCTTAAGCATTTCGATGGTCGTTGAGATTTGGGGATCCTCTTCCGTGACTGCTTTGGTGGGCAGTGTCACGCACCTGAATGTGTGTATTCTGTGTTCCCTGTGTCTGTGCGTGCACACATGCAGACATATGTTTAAAAACATACATCAGTCTCATTACTTTGTATTCACGCCACTTAAGTTCCAAGTCCTACCAGCAACGCGTGCCCTCCACAGGCTGCTGGAAGGTATAGGTGCCCGCGAGAGGAGAGCTGGCACTGGTCTGCAGAAGACAGAGAGGGCGGCTCACTGAAGGCCCTTAGAGAGAACACCAGTTACTGCCGTTTCAGATAGTTCCTTTTCGATCTTCGTCAGTGTTATTGGGAGGCTGGTCTCAGTGGTAGGAGCAAAGACACTTATTTTTCCACTTGCCACCTTTTTCTATATCTCCATTAATTAAAAAAATACTTTTCAGTTGGAACCAATTTTTGTTTTTGGAAAAAAGAAATATTTTAATAGAAAAAGATATATATTTTAAATACTTCCTCAGAGTAATAAGAAATCACATAGTGGAAACAACACATTTTAACTTCTGATGCAGGGTGAAAAGCTACTTCTTGCTAAGCAAATATTCTGAATTCTGAACCAGCTTCCCGACGGCCCTGGGCCCTGCTGTGCTGCCTGTGGCACACTGGCCCACGGTGGTTCTCCACGCTTCCAGCTGAGCAGTTTAGGTTGAGGAGGGAGGAGGCTTAATCTTGATCTGTGTGGCTTTGGAGGAGGCAAAACCACTACTAAGGTATCTGTATTTTAAGATGCTTCCCATACTTAATAACTAAAACCTGAACACTTTTTCTTTCTGAAAAGTCTTGCTCTCTTGTTGCTTGATTGTGAACTTTGTTACAAATGGAGTTCTTGACCCGAATTCTTGGGAGAAAAAAGGGAGAAAGACAAGGTAGGAAAATAGAATGCTGGGGAGGGTTTCTCAGCTAGAATGAGACACTGTTTCACAAAGCAAACATATTGCTCACAAATCACTGGCATCTGATTCACCAGGCGAATTCCCCATGCCCTACTAACTCTGTTCCTTGTGTATATGCATATTTTTGTTTTTGTTATTAAAGGGGAAGTTACAAGAGGTTGGAGGATGGAGGTCATTCTGATGGGGGATCTAAGAACTGTCGTTGCCCTGGGAAGGGGGCTCTCAGCCCTGTTCCATGGGGAGACCCTGTGGGGGCGTGTTCATGACTCTGCTGATTGCTGCCTGTTGGGAGAGGTCATCTGGGCCTGTTTGGTTGGTGTCAGATCAGGGGGGTGTGGGTCCAGCCCCTGGCCCCTTTCATGTAATTGCCTCTTTTTTAAAAGATTAATTCTTTTTCGCTGAGGCTTCCCAGGAAAACCTTTTGTAAGTGGCTTCATTTATTTTTTTTTAAATTTAATTTAAAAATCTTGCCTGGAGGGAGCACTGGTGATAAATGCTTTTTCTGTGTGGTTTTTTTTGTTCACTTTTCCTAAAAGAAAAATGCCCTTAAGAGATCAAAGCTGCTTAATTAATTGCTGTATGATTACAAACTGACAAACTGACTATAATAGGAAGCTGCCACTGCTTGATTGGTGAAGCTGATGACCGAAGGCTGTGCTGTTCATCCTTTCTGCTCCATCCGACACATTTCCTGAGCTCCGGGCTTGTGCCAAGTTGTGCTGGGTCGTGGAGCCGTGAAGATGGAAAGGACGGTTCCTGCTCTGTGGAGCTCAGTGTCCGGTGGAATGTGTTTGAGTGTGTACATGGCCGGAGAGTTTGTGAAGGGCCACTGCTTCCACAGTGAAGGTCTCGGATGGTCCCACTCAAGATGCTGTCCAGCACCAAGCAGGCCGCCTCGAACATTTTAAATATTCCCATCAGGATTTGTGGATTTGGTTGCAACACTGCTTTCCGTTACCTAAGTGATTTTACTAGAGGAGAATGAATTTTATCCTCCAGTGACTGTGGGATAGTAAGATCTCATTAGAAGCTGCTTTTTATATAAGCCCCGAGAAACGAGGTGGGCTGAGGATCACCGACACCGTCAGAGGTCCACATCTCCACTAGTAACCTCCTAACCTCTTCGTCAGCCAGGCCTCGCAGCTGGGGCTGGCGGCAGCAGGGTTTTTCCCCTTTTTCCTGCCTGGCTTGTCACTGACAGAGAAGGCCCGCAGGAGGAAGGAGAGCAAAATTGAAGGCTGGATCCTAATCATCAACTATGTGGCTGGAATGGGCATGGGAGTCATTCAAGTCAAACTCTTCCCCCTTCCATCTCTCTCCTTTGTTAAAGAAATTAGGAACTTAATGTCCAGTGCCCCGTGCCCTATTTTGTATGATAATTTCTAGGTCTGAATAGTCATTTAAGTTATACACACATACTCACAATTTGATAATGAGGGGACATCCAAATTATGTAGGAGACTTTGTTTTACTGGCTTTTCTTCCTGACTTTTTCAGTTAGAATGAAAATGCACGTGCACCCCCCTGAGTGCACACCCAGGGAGGGGGAGCCCCCACAGTGTGAGTAATGTGGACGTGGACTCTGGGGAAGTGGCATATTTTTATTGGAACAGCCATTTTAACTGCCAAGGGTTAAAACTCAGCCAGCCCTTCATTTTTCTTTGAAAATCACGAACTTAGGGACTTAAATCTTTCTAAGCCAGCCTTTTCCTTCAACCCACAGAGTGGTCTTTTGACCTACTTTTTAGAATTGAAGATAGCTGCTTATAAATTCTTGGGACTCAGTGAGGACGCAGGTCTGCTTTTGGGGGTGTCGGAGCGCAGTGGGATTCTAGGGAAAGAGGCTGCTAAATAGATTTTTTCTCCAAAGAGAATCTAGAAATGTATCTTCACACATGGTTATTATTCACTGTAATTTTCTGAAGATTGTGCTACAGAAAAAGATACTTTGAGATATATAGAGATCACCACTTTAGAGATTGGTTAAATTGGATGAAGGAAAAGTGCCAAGACTGTATGTGCACATTGTTGTATGTATTACCAGTATTTTTTTCTTCCTAAGAAAAATATTTACACACTTTGCTTTGTGAGTACATGCTTCCTTAATGTCTTGACAGTAAGTGTGGGAGACAACCTCAAATTTGGAGCAGGCTCCTTCCCTATGCTTTCTGATGTCTTAAATCAAGAACTTGTTCGACAAAGCCAAGGTGAGACTAGGCTTGCTTATCCTTTCCACTAATAAGGGATAAAAACAGGCGATGCACCCCTCCAAGATCAAGCTGCTAAGAGTTCCAGAGCAGCTTTTGGGCCCTGGCTCCCGAAGGCAGCGGTCCGATTCTCCCGTTGGCCCTGCCCACCCTCCATGCTGTGCCACCAATGGGAGCAGGGGCTCTGCCTCGGTGAGGGCAACCTTAGCCTCCAGCAGAAGTCCTAAGGCGAGAATGGGTAACTGCAAGGGAAAAATGGTTATTACAAGTGCCAGCTTTTTTTGGCACTTGATGTGGTTTACTCTCACTTTTTTATACAAACGTTGTTGTCATTAGGGCCTATCCCCCTCCCAGCTGGAAATAAAACATGGGCTGCGTATTGGTTTTATTCAGCCTGCTGTGCACATCAGAATTGTAGAAGGGGCTTGATGGTTGTGGACTGGTGCCACTGGCCACCTCTCGCACTCATCATGCAGAACATTTTGACAAAGGTAGAGGACTTAGAACAGGGCATGGCCTGTTGGGGATGCTGGTGCCAACAAAGAAATGACACAAGATCAAATAGGATGATTGTTACTTGTTTAAGCGGCACCAAAGTGCATTCTTTGATGGATGTTTACCTGCTTGAGGAGAGGCCCAAGTGAAAGTATATATAAAGCAAACTCATGAAAGAAAATGTTCTGTTTCTAGTTAAAACTCTCATCTCTGGAGAGCAAGCTCAGGCAAATCTGGATGAAGCTTAGACTGTGTGTGTTTGACTTTTGATTCTGTCTTTGCTCTGGGAGATGCCCCTGTTCGAATGTCTTGCTTCGGCATTCGGAATGATGGGAGGAGTTAGGCAGCATGGGGTTTCTGTGGTGTACAGCTGTATCTTCTGAGTTCTAAGTTATTTCCAATTTGCAACATTTATTCTCATAGTCAACCATTCTTCTAATAAATGCACCAAGACAGAATCTGAGTAAAGAACACATGGTATGGGGCGATGTTGTCTTTGCACATTAGGGCTGTACTCAGAGCATCTGATTTTTAAAAACATCCTCTCGGAACCATTACTCAGGAACTCATCAAAACCCCCTTGCTGTCAGTTTCTCCTCCACCAGAGAACAAATGTACCCCTGTTTCTTGTAAACTTGTAAAGCCAATTTGAAGGACTGATGTGAGAGTCTATGCCACCCATGGTAAACCAGCACTTGAAGGACCTTTGAAATCATCTGGTCCAAGCTCTTCCCAAGAGGGTTGTTAAAATGATTTGCAGGAAACATGCCCTGGCTGGTGTAGCTCAGTGGATGGAGCGTGGGCTGTGAACCAAAGGGTTGCCAGTTCGATCCCCAGTCAGGCACATGCCTGGGTTGCAGGCCAGGTCCCCAGTGGGGGCCACGTGAGAGGCAACCACGCGATGTTTCTCATCTTCGCTCTCCCTCCCTTCCACTCTCTCTAAAAATAAATAAAATCTAAAAATGATTATTGCAAGAAATAATGCAGCTAGTTGGAGACATGAGAACATATTGATTGTCCCTTGGGTCCTAAAATGACAGAAATGCTCTACACTCACACTTGCTAATTACCTTATAGCCTGGTGCTCTGAAAGCGGTGGCCTCATTTACAGATGGGCAGCTGGCCCGGCATAGCCTGGAAGCTGGGACCCCTGACTCCAAAGTCACTGAGTGCTCTTTCTGCTGCCCCGGCTCAAAACCTCAGGGAGGTGCCGCCCTTCTTCTCTGGCCCTGGCTAGCATACAGCTCCAGGTGCTTCCTGGGTGGCCTTTCCTCCTGGGCCGGGCCTTGTGCGGCCGAAGAGAACAGTCTTCCCTCTGCACCCACTTGCAGGGGTGGGAGGCGTCCTGGGGCACAATGTGCGTCTGAGTCAGTTTTCTCTCGTGGCCTCAGTCACCTCTCCTGGGTGCTCACTGGCACCTTGGATAAGCGATTAGGAAAACAGATGGGCCTACCTAATTTTGAAGAGTTGGTGGGAGAAACTATTCTGTTTTGCTCTTGTTTGAAGATTGGAGAAGGCTTGGAAGAGTCCAGCCAGCTTCCCATCTGCTCACGGAGGGGGAGCGGGGCTGTGGGTGAGTCAGCCCAGGGATGAAGCATCTACTGGTGATCAGACGTGCTGGGGGGTGTGACGGCGGGGAGGGTGGCTACCCCCAAAGGGCCTTCTTGATTAGCTATGAATGCTGGTTCACCTCACAAATCCAGTCTGAGGCTTGACTCACTGAGATGAGGACTAGGTCGTATCTCTTCAAAGGCACAAAACTGAAGTTTGCTCAGTGAAGAACCTTCTCTCAAAGTGTGTTTTTAACACCATAAAGACCCAGAGAGATCGAAAACGCCATTGCTGCTATGGGTAAGGTTAAACTGGCTGCCCTGTATTATACAGCACATAAGAAGGTTGGAAACTGACCCTGGTAATGTGACTAAGTCCGGCTAATCCAGAGAGAGAAGAGAGTTGGGCGCAAGCGGTGAATGATCACATGGCTTCCAGAGATGCGGCAGTCACAGCGTGGGAGGGTGGGTTAGTAACCTGACACCCTGCCTTCAGATAGGCAGCTTGGAGCGCTGTGTTTTCTTGGTAGAGAGCAGGGTCTTTTTAGGGGGGGTCTGGGGCAGTGTCTGTGGGAACGCGCCCAGTGCTGGCTTCCAGTGTCTTAGCCATAGCTGTGTATAACCTCGTTAAGATATCCAGCCTGAGCTGTTTCCCATTTTGCCCACAAATTCAGTCTTACTGAGAATTTCCTGGATTCAGGCCCTACACTGAGCACCTGCGGTGTGATGCACAATGCGGTCATACTAGGTCACAAAAAAGGAAAGCCCCGTTCAGTTTGGGAGGAGAGTTCAAGGACATACTTGAGCCAAGGCTTAAAGGAAGGATAGGAAATACTAGCTCCTATGTAGTCTTGCCTAGCTCCCTTCCTAGATGAGTAGCAGAGTCGCTGTGAGCTTCCTTCCTGGGAGTTCTGCATTGGCATGACTTAGTTACACGTGAGGGAAAGGGGACCGGCACTTTACACCCACTCCGTAAACAGCTGACAATCAGGAATGCAGAATGATTCCTGATCAGTCTGGGACCCGGGCTCAGACGAAGGTGAAAAATCATGCATCGGATATCAAAGGTCAATTTTAAGTATAAAATAGGAAAAGCAATTCTGATATTAGCAGACTGGATAAAGGCTTTATAAAAGCCAAAGAGGTGATGCCATTGGTTTTAAGAGTGTATAAAAATTTCCTCCCCAGAGAAGGGAGTGGGCAACACACTGGAGTACTGCATCCAGGTGTCGTGAGGAGGGGAAGGCCCCCCAGCTTAGTAAGTCTGTGAGAGGCACTCTATGCGGAATAACTGAGAATGCGGAGTGTTTGGCCTGGATAAGTGTAACCTTTCCAGGGTGTTTTCACATTGGTGAAGGGTTGGCCTGGCTGGGCAGAGAGCAGATATACTTTTTGTCAAAAAGCAGAGCTCAGACGAATGAGGGACTTTGGTAGACAGCCCAATGGCTAGACCTGTCCTATCACTTTCCCAACAAAGGAGGGGCTGGCCTTTGGAGGGAATGAGCTCCCTGTCACTAGATGTGCGAGCAAGAGATGACTAAGCTGCTGTCGTGTTCACAAAAGGCTTCCTGCCTTGAGGCTGGGATAGGATGTTCCCAGGGACCTTTCAGACCTGAAGGCCTAGAGCTGGGTGGTGTTTCTGGCTGAAGGGAGCCGTCCATTCTCCCGACCTGGAACACAGCGAGGTTTAGTGTGAGTGATGGGACTGACTCTCCCTCCTGACGTTGGGAAAAGGGTGGGTTGGGATCCCAGGAGACCCACGGTGGTGAGTCAGCAACATGTGCCCGCACGGGAATGCTGTTGTGGGCAACACTGTATCACCTGTATCTCTCCAGGTGCCCTGTGAATGAGTGTGACATGGATGACTTTATCACTTGTCATGCATATGTGACTGTATAATGGGACTGTGCTTGGCATGGTAAATATTTAACTGGTCACATGTGTGCGACAGGTTGAGTATGATAGTCTCACACTCGAAATATAGCATACACTCCATGCTTCTCCTATCAGATCAGTGGCTACAAGACTGGATTTCTATAATCACTGTAATTACAGTTTAGGTCGTAGAAGTCTGTGTCTTGCTGAGGATCCTTAATTCTTGCACCACTGCTTCCTGGTTCCCGGGAACTGCAGGACTGCTCTCCAGGTCTGCATTGTAGGCACCTCCAGGAGAGTAGTCTCAGGAGCAAGGGTTGCCCAGGTGACTAGGTCACTCCCAGTATCTATCCCCAGAAACACATCTCCGGAAGTTAGCCCCCGGGCCTTCTCCAGATCCTCCTCTGCAGCGGGCGCTGACTCCTGGGCACGCACAAGAACGGACAACCCCGCAGGCTGCCTTGGCCAGACCGGTTACTTACGTGTGCCCAGGGCGACCTTGTGCAGCCCACCACATCTGCACATGGGACTTCAGTTCGTGTCCTGGGTTAGGGTACCTTGGGAAACTCTATGTAAGCCCTCTCCTCTGCTTATCCCAACTTTGTGGCCATAGTTATCTGGTAAGGGAGTTCCCAGTCCTCTCTTCTTCCCTTCTCCACATTTGCCCTTCCAACAGAAAGAGCACCATTTCTAGACCTTGGTGGCCTCAATTTTGCCACGCCCTCCCGACATGCACACACTTTCTTGGCTGTGGGCGAGTTATTATCTGGGCCTTAGATTCTGTGTTGCTTCTCCGTCCCATCATCTGTTTTCTACCCCAGAGGTCAAGGGAACTATGCCGGAACTCCGCCGGACGTGGATAACTCAGGCAGGTTTCCCCCAGGACTCAAGGGGCATGGATCAAGCCTGAGACCTTTCCCCAGGGGGACAGCCTGGCACAGACTCCAAGGAAGAATGTGGACTACTCTGCGCTGTGCACTGGCTCTTTATTGCTGCTGGGCCAGGGCCTGGTCCCGCCCGGCCTAGGGAGGGGAGGTCCTGATGATCTCCCGACTCTGCGGCCAGTCAGCAAGCCTGAGCTGAGCTCTGAGACCAGCACCCAGCCATACCCACCCGAGCCGGCCTGGAGGCTCCGTCCAGGGTGTGGAGCCCTCAGGGCAGGTGTGGGGCACAGGCCAGGGGCACACGTGGCCCTGTATGCAGCTCTAGCCTTTTGAGTCACTGGTTGTGGGCTCTGGGCAGAACTCATCCATGAACTGGAGGAAGCGGCCGAACTCAGGCTGGCCCTCGCTCAGGGCCGGGTGGGTGGCGGGTGGCGCCGGGGTCCTGAACACCTTCTGCAGCGAGCACCGCACCAGCTCCCGGTAGCGTGCTCGGAATTCCTTCAGCAGGCGCTTGGCCTCCAGGTACTGCTGCTGGTTCACCAGCCGCCTCTCGGTGCGCCTGCGCAGGACAGCGCCTGTGGGGAGAGGGGCCAGGAGGGCAGCAGGCTCACTCAGGGTCTCACCAGCCCAAGGAGGCGGGCCTGGGTGTAGACCCTTCCCCCCCCCGCCCCCTCCCTAAATTGGGATGGGGTGAGAAGGGCACTCAGGAGCATCAGGAAGGCAGCAGTGTCCCCTCCTGTTCTACCCCAAGCCTTAGTTCCAGTGCGTCACAGTCACATGCAGTGTGACTCTAGGCAGCCCCCTGCCTCACTCAGGCCTCATTTTCTCCATCTGCACAGGGGAAGGGCTGGGGCACATGCTCCTGAGGGCCCTTCCTGCTCTGACACAAGCCCTTTGCCCTGTTCCAGCAGATGCGTAAACTTCTAGATCACAGGTGGCAAACGCAAGGCCCGTGGGCCAAATCCGGCCCTCCACCTTGTTTTATCTGGCCCAGCGCCTTGTTTCTACCCCGTGGCAGCACTGAGCTCCTTGCTCATAGTTAAGGAGCAGTTACATTTGTACAGTCCTAAAATTACATTTGGTCCTTTGAAGGCAACCATGAGGCTGATGCGGCCCCCGGTGAAAATGAGTTTGACCCCCCTGTTCTAGATCCCGGGTTCTGGCAACTGAGGACGGGGGGGCCAGAGCCATACCTAGTGGGGCCTCTGTAATGTTCCGAGGGTCCCGCATGCGAATGAGGATGTCATCCAGCAGCTGGGCTCGAGTCTTCCGTGGGGGTGGAACAGGGATCCTCTGGGCCTGACAGGAGGTAAGGGAGGAGAGTGTCCCCCCGTCTCACACTCAGTCTCTCCTGGCTTCACCTCCGCACCCAGTCACCGCCACAGGCAGGGGAGCAGTTGCGAGTTTGGGTAGAGCGTGGCCCTTAGAAGGCCTGGAGGTGACAGCTGCCTCTGTCCCTGTGGGGTCCTGAGGGGTATCTGTACACTCAGTGAAATGCAGGCTTACCCGTTTCTCCTTGGGAACGTAGTGCCTCTGGACAGCGTCCCGCCTGGGCTTGGAGGAGCAGTGCAGGACCGGGTGCTTGAGCATGTGCTGCAGGGCCTGCGCGTTCTTCTGGATCCCTAGGGCCCGAGGGCGAGGTGCAGTCCAGGCACTTCCCCCCCTCCTCCTAGATGCCTCCCCCAGTTCCCTCATTCCCCACAGAATAGCGGCCCTGGGCAAAAGGATGAGAAGCCCCCATCTCGCCCTGGTCTGTGTTGCAGTGTCGGAAGTTCCATCAGTGGTTCACTGAATACCGGGCCCCTCTAAGCAAAGATGTCGATAGGAAGAGCGATGGAGAGGGGAAGGGAGCTGGCCCCAGGGTGACTCTGTCGGCCTCGGGGTTACACTGCAGGGACTGGCACCCAAGAGAGCACAGCTGAGCACCAGTTCCTTTGAAAGAACCAAGTGTTAACACGCCAGTCAGAAACAAGGGCCTCAGAGAGGGCACGGGTTTCCTTGCCTTAAATCAAATAGGGAGGATTTTGGATGTTCAATATGGGGCTTAACTGGGAATCTGGCCAGTCTGGGTGTTTGTTCATCAAACCCTTCCTGGAGAGACCTTTCCAACCAGAGCGAGGCCCAGACTGGCTGGAATCTCTGAACAGCTGTGACTCCCCAAAGCCAATTAAGGCCTGGGCCAGGGGTCCTGCATGTAGGGCCCCAAACCAGGACACCCTCAGGGGCCCTTTGACAGGCATGCAGATAGAAGACAGTACCCTGCTTTGGAAAAGAGCCTTAGCACCAGCACCAGCTTCGCCCTGACTTGATCTGGGCTGCGGAGAGGGGCCCCTGCCTTGGAGGCATTCTCCTCATGTACCTTTTGGCTCAATGAAGGCCGAGTCAGGCTTGGCTGTCAGCAGCTCCTCATAGCCACGGTACTTGCTGGAGACTGAGGCAGGTAGAAGCTTCCTCCGAGTCCTCTTCACCTCTCTGGGTGCTGGAGGTGGTGGTGGCGGTGGCGGTGGCGGTGGCGGCGGCGGTGGTGGTGGTATTCTTTGGTCTTTCTCCACCTCTGAGTCGTCCCTCTGGAGGGTGGAGTAAGGCAGCCCACTCACCTGTACCCAGGAAGAAAAACACACTCATTCATTCCACTAACACTTCTGATCATCAGCTCTGTGTGGGTCCCCATGCTGGGCCCTGTTAAGGGCACGAACCGAGACTTGGGTGAGAGGAGACAGACATAAAAATAGACAATGACCATATACCAAAGATCAGAAACAAGACACGGATGTCTGCCTTCACCTCTCTTATGCAATGTAGTACTGGAAGCCCTGGCCACAGCAATGAGACAAGAAGAAATAAAAGGCCTTCAAATTGGAAAGGAAGAAGTAAAACTGTTATTATTTGCAGATAAGGTAATACTGTACATAGAGAACCATAAAGACTCCACCAAAAAACTACCAGAACCAATAAATGAATTCAGTAAAGTAGCAGAATACAAATTAACATCAGAAATCAGTTGCATTTTTCTACACCAATAATGAATATCAGAACAGGAAACTAAGAAAACTATCCCATTTATAATTACATCAAAAAATACCTAGGAATAAATTTAACCAAGGAGGTAAAAGACCTGTACTTAGAAAATGATAAACCACTAAATGAGAGAGAAGCTGAAGATATAAATAAATGGAAGCACATACTGTGTTCATGGACGATAAGGATTAACATCCTTTAAATGTCCACACTACCCAAAACAATCTACAGATTCAACACAATTCCTATCAAAATACCAATGGCGTTTTTCACAGAACTAGAACAAGTAATCTGAAAATTTATGTGGAATCACAAAAACATCAGAATAGCCTCAGCAATAATGAAAAAGAAAGAAGAATAAAGTCAGAGATATCATGCCATCTGATATCAAACTAACTAGAAGGCCATTGTAATCAAAACAGCATGGTACTAGCATAAAAACAGATATATCGATCAATGGAACTGAAATAAACCCACACCTATATGATCAATTAGTATTTGACAAAAGAGGTAAGAACATACAGTGTGGTAAAAATGGTCTATTCCATAAATGGTGCTGGGAAAATTGGATAGATACACGCAAAAAAAAAATGAAACTAGACCACATCCTTATACCATATACAAGAATAAACTCAAAATTGGTTAAAAATTTAAATGTAAGACTCAAAATCACAAAACCCCTAGAAGAAAAAAACATGGGTAACAAAATTTCTGTCATTTCTCCTAGTAATATTTTTTTCTGATATATCTTCTTGGTCAAGGGAAACAAAAGAAAAAATAAATGGGACTACATCAAACTAAAATGTTTTTGCGCAGCAAAGGACGCCATCAACAAAATGAAAAGACGGCCTGCCTAATGGGAGAACATATTCACCAGTGATACATCTGATAAGGGGTAAATGTCCAAAATTTATAAATAACTCACATTACTCAACACCCGGCCCCCACCGAAAAGAATCCATTGAACACCTATATGCCAAAATGGGCAAAGAACATGAACAGACACTTCTCCAAAGAGGACATACGAATGGCCAATGTCACTAATCATCAATGTCACTAATCATCAGAGAAATGTCACTCAATGTCACTAATCAATGTCACTAATTGATTAGTCACTAATCAATGTCACTAATCATCAGAGAAATGCAAATTAAACCACAATCAGATATCACTGCACACCTGTCAGAATGGCCATCATCAATAAATCAAAAACTGACTATCGATAAATCAAAAACTAGTCAGAATGGCTATCATCAAAAACACACAAATGACATGTGTTTGCAAGGGTGTGGAGAAAGGGGAACCCTCGTGCACCGTTGGTGGGAATGCAGACTTGGTGCAGCCACTGTGGGAAACAGTATAGAGGTTCTTCAAAGAATTAAAACTGGAACTGCCTTATGACCCAGAAATTTCACTTCTGAGTATGTATCTAAGAAACCCAAAACAGTAATTTGAAAAATATATATGCACCCCTATGTTCATTGCAGTGTTATTTACAATAGCCAACATATGGAAGCAGCCCAAGTGCCCATCAGTAGACAACGGGATAAGGAAGGAGTGCTACGTATATACATTGGAATAGACATTAAGCAGAGAAGCAGAGGCAGCAGCAACCCTTGCTAAAAACTGGTCAGAACCACATCCCAGCCAGACCCCAGGTGTTGTCCGTGCCACAGGACTATGACTTGTCCCTGCAGGTGTCCCTGCCAGGAGCCATGGGTCAGTAGATCTCCTACAAGGGACTTCTAGACCTGCCCTGTGCTGGCTTCCAGGGGCCTACAGCAGTCCAGCCAGCCAAGGGCTGCGCCACCTGGGGGAACTGGGGACAAGTGGGCAGGGACAGAAGGACCCAGGCACCTGTGTCAAGAAGACAGACTCTGTGCTCTTGGTGTCCTCATCTGACAGGTGCTCCGGGCTGACGTGGGCAGCAGTGTCGCTCTGGTGAGATGCGGTGTCTTCACTGTGCACAGTGGAGTTGGAGCGGATGGGGGGAAGTGGCACAAAGGACCGGCGGTGCACGGAAGGGCCCTCCAGGCCCTCGATGGGCATCTCTGGCATCAGAGAAGAGCCTTTGGCGGTGGGCAGCTCTCCGGGCACCTGCGACTCGGACATCCGCTTTGACAGAGGCTTGACTGTACTTGCAGGTAGGTGATGGAGAATCAGAGACTGCTTTGGCACCTTTGGGACTTGGGTTTTCACCTGTCATGGGAGAAGGGTTGGATTGGTTTGCTTCCTAATTGGAATTTCTCCTCCTAAGACCTCAGCCCCCCTAAGGTCACTTGGTATAGTGATCAGAGCACTGGGTAAGGACTCCCAGGGGCAGGGGGAGAGCAAAATCACACTTGTCTGGGCCCCTGCAATGTGCCCTATGCATGGCATATGTTGTTTCGTTTATATCTCCAAACCAGCCAGTGAATAATCACCCTCATTTTATAGATGCGGCAGTGGGCTCAGAGAGGGAAAGTGACCTGTCCAACATCACAGAGTTACCAGTGGCGGAGCTGCTGACAGCCAAGCCTGCTGGCAGGAGGTTAGATGGTGTTGGCCTAGATTTACAAAGCATTGATTGGCTTCTCATCTGGACACTGGACTTGTGTTTATACTCTATCAGTCGGGACCTTAGAGGTTCTTTTGAACCTGAACACTAACTTCTAACAAGGACGTTATTTTACCTCTCTGAGCCTGCTTCCTTGTGGGATAGCACGTGTGCAAGTGCCCGGCAGGGCACGGGGCAGGGCATGGGTGCCCCAGGGGGCAGGGAGAGGATGTGGGCTTAGCGTCTGGCTCACTCTGGTCCCGCCCTCCCCAGTTGCTGACGAGAAGGGAGGCAGTAGGATCCTTAGAGGAGGCAACAGACAAGAGGAAGATGATGGAGGCCCTTGGACTGTCTGTTTCTGGTTTTAAATGCTGCTCTGGTCCTATGAGGGCTCCAGATAAGAAAGCACTTGGCTGGAGGCAGGGGCAGGTTGTGGAGCGGGTGGCAAGGGGAAACTGTGCTTGACTTTCGGTAGCAGCAACGCTCGGGCCAGCTCTTGGCTATGGGAAGACTGAAGTTCAGGTGGGAGGGGCATGTCACAACAATTTCTGAAATTCATCAGGTGAAGGAGGGATTTAACTTATTTTATGGCATCCCGGAAGGCAAGTTCATGACCACTGGCTGGGGAAGGCCCAGAGGGAGCTGACAGCTCTCACCATGAGGAAATACTTCTTAAGATTCAGGCGGGAGAGGTGTACTCTAGGCTGGCACAGCCCCGGGGTTGCACAGGCGACTGTGACTTGCACTGGCATGGGTCTGGGAATTTATCGTGTATTTTCGTGTGAGTTGCTTGATCCAGTCCCCTCAGCATCTCAGAGAGGTGTTACAGTTGGAAGCTGAAATGCAGAGACTGCAGCTCTCACCCAAGTTCAGACAGCTATGGAAAGTGACGGGGCCTGGCTTATACCGGGGTCTGCTGGTTCTCCGCACCTCTGAACAGCTCCCTCTCTGGGCCTCGGCTTCTCGGTAAAATTAGGGGGTCGGACTCAGTGGCCTGCAAAGCCCTGCGGACACTGCCTTTTGAGTCTCTCTATCTCATCCCGCCTGGGTTTATCCGAATTAACAGAGCAAGGGACGGAGAAGACACCACTGCACTGTGGGAGGGCGCAGCTCTACCACCAGGCTGGCCTGCCTGCACTGACATGGGCTCCACTCCCTCTGGCGGTGGGGGTCCCGTCTTGGAAGCCTCACCTTCCGCGAGGCCTTCCGAGGTATCAAAATATGATGCTTAGCCTTCGCTACTTTCCTTCGAATTAAGTGGATCCCCAAACGCTCCTGGAGGAAGATTCTTAGCAGTGGAGGGACCCCTGGAGTCATGATGGGAAAATAAGATTACGGTTAGTTTACATTTCCTGGGGCTTACCATAGGCCAGGGACTGTCCAAAATTGCTGTACGCATATTAACTTACTTTTCACACCAACCCTAGGAAGTAGGTACCCACATTCCCATTCAATAGGCGAGGAAACTGAGGCACAGAAAGGTTTAGGGATTTGCCCAACGCAACAAAGGCAGTGTGGGGCAAGGATCAGAACTTTGCTGGTGTCCCTCCAGGGCCCAGGATTCCAAAATGTCTCAGCTGCCTCGTCCTGGACCATGGATTCCACTGCTGACACAGCAGCCACCGCATTCAGTGTGGTCTGGGACGGGACGGCCCTGACCCTCCCAACTGGCAAATGAGGTCACAACAGACTTGCTCCACAAAGCAGGGTGTGGCTTAAATAGCCCAGGCAGGACCCAGATAATTCTGTGTTCCACTCTCAGCCAGGCCTCTTCCTTGCTGTGTGACCTAGGGTAGACCCTAGGGTAGAACCTCCCTGGTTCAGTTTCCCCCACGTGCACAGGGACAGGAACGCCTGCCTCACAGGGCTGCTGTCGGGACGGGCGGGTGCGGAGCAGGCGCTATGCAGTGTCCCTTGTTTCCTCCATCCCCCTTACCCACCCCAATGGAGAGCAGAGCCCAGGGCTTGGCACGGAGGATGTGGGGATGAGGGTCCCCACACTGCTTCCTGGGCCCTGGGGTGGGGGTGGGCAGCTTTGCAGGAACCATACCTTTTCTGTGGGCCACCAGAGGGTTGTTATGAAAGACGAGCTCACAGAGCGATGGGAAGAGAGCTACTGGCAGGATGGCATCTTCCTTCGCAATCTGTGAGCATGCAGGAGAGAGCATAGGGTCAACAGGGCCCCTCTCCTCTGCCCTCTGCCCCGGGGGCCTCTGGGCCCACGCTGCAGGGCTACGGGCTTGCTAGGCTGGGCCGGGGCTGGGGGCCGATGCTGCTGTGGACGGACTCATGCTGGGCAGGCTCGTGTCCCTGCAATTTCACCTGCTCACACCCAGAACACCTTGCTGCTCCTGTCCAAAATTCTACCATCACTGTTCATGCTTAGAGCTAGGAACTTCTCTCCCTTCTCCATACTGGTTATGTGGGCTGTCTGAAGTATTGAGGATGTTGGCAACAAAAAATAACAAACACATATAGCACTCGCCTTGCAGGAAGTCTGGAAGGAAGGCAGGGCATTGATGCCTTCAGGACACTGTCTGTCTGACCCTTCACCTTCCTCAGTGCAAGCTCTACCTGTGCACCCCATCAGTCTGTCACCAGCTCTCCTGACAGTCTCTTTCACTGGGCCTGTCCTGGGCACTGACCTGGGGAGGGACAGGGACAGGAGGCCAGGGGAACCCGCCCATCTCAGGGATAGGTAGAGCCCATGGTAAGGGAGACCTCATGGCTGCCTGGGGCCCAGAGGCTGCTCCACCCCATGAGGCCAGCCTCCGAAGGGCAAAAAACACACAATCCTTGTTGAGCAGAGTGGCTGCAACATCTGAGGACATCCCTGGGGAGGGTGTCTCTTAGCAACAGAACGGTATCAGAGGCATCAGTATCCCACAGGCCAGGAGTGGGGCAGTGACTGTTTAGATGCCTGGAAACACTGAAAACTGTTGGGTCAGATTTGGGACCCACAAAAGGTACTGGAAGGAGGAGGGCACTTGGGTTTGGCTTCCTCTGGAGCTTCACTGGACAGCGTGTGCAACGGGCAATTGCCTAGTCATTGCCTTTCACTTGGGTTCATTCAACCAAATATTTACTGAATGCCTACGGGCGGCAAGCACTGGGTTGGAACTGAGTAAAACAGATACTACTCCTGTCCCCAGGGAGCACTGTCTAGCAGGGAAGAAACCGTAGCATAAAGGAGAGTCGATTTACAGCTATGTGATTAGTGCCATGAAACAGAGGCATACGAAACACTGGGGTGATTTGACCTAGTCAGGGAGATAAGCTGTTCCTGAGATGGGGAGGATGGGGGGAAGGGAACTAGTCAATGCAGTGGAGAATACAGTGAGTGTGTGACAGAGAAACCTCTGTGTCGGCCCAAACCATTTCCTCTGCTTGCTGGGCACACGGCTGGACCGTGCATCTTCTTGCCTCCCAGGCAGCCAGATGTGGTCACGTGACTCAGCTCTAGCCAAAGCAATCTTGGTGGAAGTAATAAACGCCATTTCCAGGCATAGACTGTTCAAAACCTCCTGCATGATCCTCTACATCCCTCAACGCCCTAGACACCAGATGCCCAGAAGCCAATAAAATCCTCTTAAGACCCTATGGGATGCCAGAGCCAGAGCCAGGAGGGACCTGGGTCTCTGCATGATCCTGTGGAAGGCCACTAGCCAACCAGAAATATCCACAGTGGATTCTGTAAAAGCAAGAAATAACCTTTTATTGTGTCAAGTCATTGAGATTTTAAAATTTGTTGCAGCAGCTGATATTACTGACTCTAATTAACGCAGAGAGGACGTGTTCCAAACAAAGAGAAGAACGTGTGAAAGTCCTAAGAGCAAGGAGGAGAAAAGCCTGTCGGAGGGATTTGAAGGAGAGGGTGACTCCGGCCGAGGGAAAGGGCGCTTTCTTGCAAAATGAGGCCAGTGATGCAAGTGTGGGCCAGACTAAAGCTAGTTAAAGATTTTAGTTAATAGGTCCTTGGGGAACCTATTTGATGAGTTTTTATAAAAATGAGGTCCTAAATTTGATAAGACTTGGTAATGGAGGAGATACGGGTGGGGCAGGGCGATGTAAGGGAGAGAGAAATGTCAAGGATGACAACCAGGCTTCGGTTTGAGTAACTGGGTGGGTGACGGAGTTATTCCCCAAGGTACGGAACAACAGAAGGACATCAGATTTGAAGGGGAAGACCATTAGTTCACTTTGGGCACATGGACTTTGGAGGTACCTTTGAAACCTCCAAGCAGAGATTCCTGTGGGCAGCGGGTACGCTGAAGTGCAGGGGAGTGGTCCGCACGGGGGGTAAATCTGTGAGTCACTGTTCATGGGCCAGTGGGTGTGTGAGGCCATCCCTAGGGAGAGAGTACAGAGTGGGAGAAAGAAGGAACTCGGAGTGGGCTCTGATCATCTAGACCAGGGGTTGGCAAGACTTTTTGGTCAAGGGCCAGGTAATAAATGTTTTAGGCTTTCCAGGCCATACAGTCTCTGCTGTAACCATCCAGCCCTGCTGTTGTAGCGCAAAAGCAGCAACAGACAGTTCATAAACAAATAAGTGCGGTGGCTCTGTTCCCACAGAACTTTACTTACAGCCTCTGAAATTTGAGTCTCACATAATTTTAACATGTCATGAAATGTTATCCTTCTTTTGATTGTTTACAACCATTAAAAATGTAAGATTCACTCTTAGCCTGAAGGCTGTACAAAAAACCAGGGGCAGCAGATACAGCCCATGGGCTAAACCCGGGTCCCCAGCTATTCAGTAAAGTGTCTTAGAACACCGCCGTGCTCATTCGCTTGCGTACCGCCTTCCGTGCCACAGGGGCAGAGTGGAGTGGCTGTGACAGAGTAGTGCATTTACTTCTTGGCCCTTTACAGAAACGTTTGCTCATTTCTCATCTGGACACTAGAAAAGGGAGGAGGGAGGATGACCCTACAAAGAAGCCTAGTATGTGTCCATAAACGACTGTGGAATGGTGGCTACAGAGGGTGCAGTCTCTTGTATGCAAATCAGGTGGTCCAGAAGCACTCAAAAAGAATGGGTGACGGAAAATTTAATTTTGTCAGGATGCAAAATTCCATCCATCCAAGTCAGGTGGCTAAAAAATGGAAGAAAGTTACCCTTAAAATTGGTGAAGAGTTGAAAGATACCCAGGGCACGTGTATCAGATTTTCTGTGAAATTAAGTCCCCAGGGAAAGGCATGGCTAAAGACCCCGGCCGATGAGGTAAGAAGAATGTGGCCGTCAGGCCAGCCTATTCCCTACAAGGTGCCCCTGGAAATAGATTCAGGTGGCAATAACAACTTGAAATTTCTACCCCTTCTCATTGGGTTAAGGGAGCATAACTTAGCATGTCAAATTTATGAACTAAGTAAACATTATTAAAGGTTGAGTGAACAGTGGCAGTTCCAGTGAAGATGGCGGCTTAGGGAAATGCGCTACTTGAATCCTCCAACATCTGCATCAAAATTACAAGTAAACTACGGAGCAGCCATCATCCAGGACCCCTGAAACCTAGCCGAACAGAAAGAACCCCTACGACTAAGGATATAAAGAAAAAGTCACAAGGAGACTGTGGGAGGGGCAGAGACACCAAACGGCTGGCCCCACATCCAACTGTGGCGAATAAAATTGGGAGGGCTATCTGAGCTGTGGAGGGCCCCCTGGAAGAGCGAGAGGCCCAGACCCACACCAGGCTCCCCAGCCTAGGGTTCCAGTGCCAGGAAGAGAAGTCCCCATAACTTCCGGCTGTAAAAACCAGTGGGGATTGTGGCTGAGTGAGACGGAGGGCCTCTAGAGTCCCAGGCATTCCTCTTAAAGAGCCTGCACACTGACTGACCTGCTGATGGACTTGCTCTGAGCTCCAGCACTGGGGCAGCAGCTCAAAAGGCACCAGGCACACACGGGGAGGAACTGAATGGACTGACTTCAGGGGGAGGCCTGGAAGGGCAGCTTTCTCCCAGATAGAAGTGCTGGCAGAGACCACGTTCCTTTGTTGGGCCCTCCCGCACAGACCTGGCAGATGGGAACCATATCTGAGACTCCATCAGCCTGGCTCACACTGTTTGCCTCACCCTGATAATTCCCTGAGACCTGGCCTCAACCACCGTGTGGGTCCACTCAACCTGTTTCCAGTGGCTCACTCATACAAATGGCTTCTCTTGCCTTATGCTTCAGACTTTTCTAAAATCTCTCAAATAAGCAGCATCTGGCCTCGGCATGCCCTGTACCTCTTGCTAAGTGGCCCCAGGCCCACCCCTAGTGGCAGCCAGCCTTGGTTTGCAGCTTGGCCTCTCTTGGGCACCTCTAAGCCAAGCACAAGAAGCTGACATCTATAGATTGCTTTATAGTTTACAGTGGGTGGCCCCGGGCAAGGCGCAGATGGTAGCTGACCTTAGCCTGTAACTCGTGGGAGGTCCCAGAGCCAGTGCACCCAGTGGACAACTTCAGACCACATCGAAGCACCACCCGACTACCTCCGCAAGTGACACACTCAAGGGGTGGGCTCAGCAGGTGCCAGAACTCTGCTGAAGTAAGTCCTGCTTTGTGGGGTCAGCCTCTGCACAGCTGATCCTCACAGTGGTCACAGCCAGTCCTCTCAGCCAATCAATTCCAGGGTAAATATCTCCCACTGATGTGCCAATAGCAACTGAGGCTCAACTTCAACAGGGGTGTGTACACAGCCCATGAGAGGGGTGCACCTGGAACACCCAGTTCAGGTGACCTGGGAGGCTGTGCCATTGGACTCTACAGGACACCTACTACATAGGGCCACTCTACCAAGCCTGGAAGATGTAGCAGCTCTACCTAATACATAAAAACAAACACAGAGAGGCTGCCAAAATGAGGAGACCAAGAAACATCCTAAGAAAGAATAGAACAAAACTCCAGAGAAAGAACCAAACAAAATGGAGACAAGCAATCTACAAGACACAGAGTTCAAAACACCGCTTATAAGCATGCTCAATGATCTTAGGAGAAGAATAGGTGAACTTAGTGAAAACTTCACAAGGACATGGGAAACATAAAAATGGAGACAGCAAACATACAAAGCTCCAGTCAGAAAGAAGAACATATTAACGGAAATCAACAGTAGTTTGGAGCGGCAGAGGATCAAATCAGAGATTTGGAAGATAAGGAAGCAGAACACACTGATCCAAACAGCAAAAAGAAAAGAAGAATCTAAAAAAAGTGATGATAATGTAAGGAGCCTCTGTGACAAGTCCAAGTGTACCAACATTTGCATCATGGGGGTGCCAGAAAGAGAAGAGAGACAGCAAGAAATTGGAAACCTATGTGAAAAAATTATGAAAGAAAACTTCCCTAACTTGGTGAAGGAAACAGACATATAAGTTCAGAGAGTCCCAAACAAGATGATCCCAAGGAGGCCCACACCAAGGTACATCATAATTAAAATGTCAAAAATTAAAGGCAAAGAGAGAATCTCAAAAGCAGCAAGAAAATGGCAGTTAGTTACCTACAAGAGAGTTTCCATAAGACTGTCAATAATATTGTAATAACTACGTATGCTGTCAGAGGGCTACTAGGTTTATTGAGTATCGCTTAGTAAGTTATAGAATGTCTAATCGCTGGGTTATACAGCTGAAAGTAATATAATACTGTGTGTCAACTGTAATTGAAAAATTAAGAAACTATTTAAAAAAGATTGAAAGTCATTTCTTTATTTTTGACTCAAAAAATTACTAGATTTTTTAGTGGATATTATGAGCAGAAGTTTCTGCTTGAAGGCAGAATTTGTTTTAAGATTTGTAACTTTAATATGTTGAATGTTAACTTCAATTTCAACACAGGTAGCTCTGAGCATTCCTTGACATGATCAAGACATCATTTATTCAGCTAACAAATTTACTAAGTACCTATCATGTAACAGGTGCTACTCTTGGTGACAGGGATATAGTTGTAAACAAAAGAAGTTCCAGATCTCAAACAACACTCGTGCTTCTGGCAGTAGACACATGATAATAAACAAATAGATTATATATATATAATCTATTTATATATTAGGTGGTAACTTTCATAAAGGAAAATATCATTTAAAATCTCAAGTGAGAATACAGAAAAAAGGGAGAGTTGTTCCTCTCCTCACAATGAGAAAAAAAACCCTGAAGACTTCCAGACAAGATGGCAGCGTAGGCAAACATGGCTCACCTCTTTGCACAACCACATCAAAATTACAACTAAAATATAAGACAACCATCACTCAGAACCATCAGAAATTGAATCGAAGGGAAGCCTGAAAACTATGGAATTAAAGAAACCACATCCATATAGATTGATAGGAGGGGCATAAATGTTAAATGGGCTGGTCCCACACCCACATGTGGTGGGTAAAGATTTGGGAGGGATGTCTCAGGAGTGAGGAGTCCCAGCCCCACACCAGGCCCCTCAGCCCAGGGTTCCAGTGCCAGGAAGAGAAATCCCCAAACCTTCTGGCTGCAAAACCAGTGGGGATTGAATCAGTGGAAGAAACTTCTGGCATCACAAGCAATTCCTCTTAACCCGCACATGGATTGATGTACCCGGACTCACTCCCTCTAAGCTTCAGCACTGGGAAAGCAGCGTGAAAGGCACCAGTGGCATACTGCGAGAAACTGAAGTGTCTATCATCAAGGCAAACAGAGGCCATTGTCCCGTTTCTAGACCATCAGACGGTTTAGAAAACTGTCCCTTTTCTAAACCATCCTCCCACATGCTGGCTAGATGGTTCCATACCTGAGACTCCATCAACCTGGCTAACAATATTTGACCCGCCCTGGAGATCCCCGGAGACTTGTTCCATCCAACTTATGGGCCCACCTAAACTGCTTTTCCAGATGAACGGCTGGTCTTGGCTCCTACTGCACAACTTCCTAAATCCTCTCAAACAAGCAACAGCCAGCCTCAGTGAGCCCCCGGCCCAACACTAGCTGCAGCCAGCCTAGATTCACAGCTTGGCCTTGCCTGGGAATCTCCATGCCCAGCACAAGTAGCAGCCATCTCAGACTGCTTTACTGCTCATGCAGGATGGCCCTGGGAAAAACACAGGTTGAGGCTGACCTTGGCCTGCACCACCTGGGAAACCTCAGGGCCAGCGTACCAAGTGGACAGTTACAGATCACAATGGAGAACCACCACTCTGCCTCTGCACAGCTGATCCTCCATGGAGGGCAGAGGTTGGTGGTAAGTGGTCACAGCCAATCCTTGCCACTTGCTGCCCTGGGTAAATCCCTCCCATTAATCTGTCAACAGCAACCAAGGCTCAACTACAAGAGGAGGATGTACTCAGCCCACACAAAGGGCACGTCTTGAGTACCCAGCTTGGGTGTTAGGGAAGGCTGTGCCACTGGACCCTATAGGATACCTACTACATTAGGCCACACTACCAAGACATGGAGTCAAAGCAACTCTACCTAATACACAGAAACAAACACAGGGAGGCTGCTAAAATGAGGAGACAAAGAAACATGGCCCAAATGAAAGAACAGATCAAAACTCCAGAAAAAGAGCTAAATGAAACGGAGATAAGCAATCTATCAGATGCAGAGTTCCAAACAGTGGTTATAAAGATGCTCAAAGAGCTTAGTGAATACCTCAGCAGCATAAAAAAGACCCGGTCTGAAACAGAGGATACACTAATTGACATAAAGAACAATTTACAGGGAAACAACAGTAGAGTGGATGAAACCAAGAATCAAATCAATGATTTGGAACATAAGGAAGCAAAAAACAACCAATCAGCACAAGAAGAAGAAAAGAGAATCCAAAAAAAAAATGAGGACAGTGTAAGCAGCCTCTGGGACAACTTCAAGAGATCCAACATTCACAACTCACATAGGGGTTTGAGAAGAATAATAGCAAGAAATTGGAAATCTATCTGAAAAAATAATGACAGAAAACTTCCCTAATTTGGTGAAGGAAATAGACATGCAAGTCTATTGCATGCAGGAAGCACAGCGAGTCACAGACAAATGGATGCAAACAGGCCCACTCTAAGACACATCACAATTAACATGCCAGAGGTTAAAGATAAAGAGAGAATCTTAAAAGCAGCAAAATAAAAAATAAAAAATAAAGCAGTTAGTTACCTACAGGGGTGTTCCTATAAGACTGTCAGTTGATTTCTCAAAAGAAACTTCGCAGGCTACAAGAGATTGGTAAGAAATATTCCACATTATGTAAGGTAGAGACCTACAGACAATACTGTTCTACCCAGCAAAGCTATGATTGAGAATTGAAGGGCAGATAAAGAGCTTCCCAGACAAGCAAAAACTAGAGGAGTTAATCATCACCAAACTGTTATCATACGAAGTGTTAAAGGGACTCATTTAAGAAAAAGAAGATAAAAACTCTGAACAACAAAATGACAAAAAATACATTATCTATCAACAATTGAATCTAAAAACAAACTAAGCAAACAAGAAGAACAGAGACAGAATCATGGATACAGAGAGAGGGGCATGTGGGGGAACGGGTGAAGAGGTGAGGGGAGTAAGCAGCACAAACAGGTAGTCACAGAGCAGCCCTGGGGATGTGAAGTACGGCACAGGAGATGGAGCAGCTGAAGGACTTACATGCACGACCCTGGACATGAACAGTGGTGGCGGGACTGCCTGATGAAGTGAAGGGTGCTGGGTGGAGGGGGCAAAGGGAGAAAAGTCAGGACAACTGTAATAGCATAATCAATAAAATGTAATAAAAAACTGAATAATTTACATGATCATTTTTTAGTCCAACAGAGAGCTAAGGTCTCCGGGCAATCAAGTGGCCTGACAGCTAAAGTTGGACAGTAACCTCGAAGGAGACACGGGACATAGACACTGGCTCATCTGTGGCAGAAGGTGGGAGGAAGAGACGGCAAGTGCCTCACGGG
>PVKM010006442.1:0-44240 GCA_004027735.1 Carollia perspicillata | reverse complement strand
CGAGAGCTCAGTGCTGCCGCCGGGTAGACACAAGGTGCTGGGCCGGATAGAACAAGGTGGAGGGCCGGATTTGGCCCATGGGCCTTGTGTTTGCCACCTGTGCCCTAGCCCTTGGAAGCTGCAGCTCTTTTCAGTTTTTGCTTCTATGAAAATCATTTTTTGCAGCTAATTAAGCTGAAGAAGCTTGGGAATAAAGTTTGAAACCAAGGTTAATTAAAAAAAAGCTAATCATTAGGATAGTTCATTTAAAGTATTGTACATATTTGATTGGAGTTCCGGCCAAGATGGAGACATAGGTAGAAACCCTTCGCTTCCTCGCACAATCGAAAGGAGGATAACAACCAATCTAAAATCGATAAACAACCAGAAGCGCCAGAAAATTAAACTGCATGGAACTCCAACAATCAAGGAATTAAAGAAAAAGTCAACCAGAACAACCAGACTGGTAAGAACCCATGGCAAGGCGGTGGGCTCCGCATGTAAGTGGGGTGGCTGAAGGTGAAACTGAGACTCAGAGCTGACTGTGAACCATGGAGGCAGTCGCTGCAGTGGGAAAAACTCTGTTTCACAATGAGTCCATTGCCAAGTACGCTAGAGAAGAGCAGGGGAGCTGCACTGTTCCCTCTCTGGCCCCTCCCCCACAGGCAGCAAGGAGGGTTGCCCCGCCCCCTTACAACTTATCAGGTTCACCAAGACAAAGAAATATGGCCCAAATGAAAGAGCAAAATTCCAGAAAGAGAGCTAAGTGACAAGGAGACAGCCAACCTATCTGATGGAGAATTTAAAGCCCTGGTAATCAAAATGCTAACAGAACTGACTGAGCTTAGTCAAAAAATGAAAAAACAAATGAAAGATACCCAAAATGAAATAAGGCAAAATATTCAGGGAACCAACAGTGACAGGAAGGATACCAGGACTCAAATCAACAGTCTGGAACGAAAAGGAAAAATAAACATCCAACTGGAACAGAATGAAGAAACAAGAATTCAAAAAAATGAAGAGAGACTTGGGAACCTCTGGGACAACGTGAAACGTTTCAATATCTGAATTATAGGGGTGCCAGAAGGAGAACAACAGCAGCAAGATATTGAAACTTATTTGAACAAATAATGAAGGAAAACTTCCCCAATCTGGTGAATAAAATAGACTTCCAGGAAGCCCAGAGAGTCCCAAAGAAGTCAGACCCAAAGAGGAACACACCAAGGCACATCATAATTACATTACCCAAGATTAAATATAAAGAGGGAATCCTAAAATCAGCAAAAGGAATGGAGAGAGTCACCTACAAAGGAATGCCCATAAGACAATCAGTTGATTTCTCAAAAGAAACCTTGCAGGCAAGAAGGGGCATGAAAGAAGTATTCCAAGTCATGAAAGGCAAGGACCTACATCCAAGATTAATATATCTAGCAAAGCTATCATTTAGAATGGAAGGACAGATAAAGTGCATCCCAGGTAAGGTCAAGTTCAAGGAGTTCATCATCACCAAGCCCTTATTATATGAAATGTTAAAGGGACTTATCTAAGAAAAAGAAAATAAAAACTATGAACAGTAAAGTGACAACAAACTCACAACTATCAACAAATGAACCTAAAAAAAAGGAAAAACAATGAGAACAAAAACTAAGCAAAAAACCAGAACAGGAACAGAATCAGAGAAATGGACATCACACAGAGGGATTTCAGTGGGGACAGGGAGGAAAGGTACAGGGAAGAAGAAGCATAATTAGTTGGCATAAAATAGATGGGGAGAAGTCAAGAATGGTATAGGAAACAGAGAACTCAAAGAACTTATACGTACAACCCATGGACATGAACTAAGGGGGGAATGCTGGAGGGTGTGGGGTACAGGGCAGGGGGAGGATAAAGGGGGAAAATTGGGAAAACTGTAATAGCATAATCAATAAAAAATACTTTAAAAATACAGTATTGTACCCATTTATTGATACTGTAACTTTATACCATCTGTTTATGAGATGAATCACCTGTCAGTACCTACATTTGTATTGTCTTATATGATACAAAACACTGTAGATGTTACACATATTACTAACACTAAGCATCAAATATGAAAAAAATGTGAAGAAACCCATATTTATTTACAGGTATGATTCATATATTAATAACAAAGAAGCAGCAATGTGGTTGCTTTATGGTAGCCTAATGTAATCAATAAAATTGCTACTTGGTAGTAAGAAAATCTCCAAAGAATTTTCCAATATATACTGAAAACAATCCACATATAAGTGGACCCGTGTAGTTCAAACCTATATTGTTCAAGGGTCAAATGTATAAACAACTACAGCACAATTTCTAATCCCTCTGCTAGGGTAGGCCACCTCTGTCATTGAAGAGTACTTAGTTTTTAAACCAATGTTCTCAAACTGTGGTCTTTGGACCAGCACCATCAGCATTATCTAGGGATTTGTCAGTTAAGCAAATGATTGGGCATCATCCCTGCCCTAGTGAATCAAGAATTCTGGGGTGCTCCAGTAATCTGTGTTTGAACGAGCTTTGCAGGTGACTCTGGAGTATGCTGAAATTTGAGAACCACTGTTTTACCTAAGAGAAATACCAAAATGGTACTCAGTTGAATTAACTCTATTCAGATTCATTACCCTGAATAAAAACATTGAGGTTATTACAACACACTGTCATCACTTATAAGAATCAGTCACAGAATTAGAAGGGACTGAGGAGGCCATGATATCTAATTCCATTTTTTCCAATATCGAGACCAACTTTTCAAGCATTTAAAAAAAGTGCATAGTAATTAATAGGTGTTTGGACTGTCTCAAAACTGCCATAAATCAAATAACAAATCAAATAATATACAGGGATACATTTTAGAAAGTCTAGAAATATTACCTGGATTTTAGAAACAAGTTTCAAAAAAGGCCAGCTGTCATCATGCCGTACCAATTCTACAATAAGTTGCTCAAAAGCAGACAGTTCATGAACTCCTCCTTGTCGGCCTGAACTTCTTCGATTCAGTGTCATAGGAGATGATTCTAAATAAATAGTTAAATTATTTTCAGGTGATGACACAGCAAAATATTTGATCACTACAAGCTAAACAGGCCATATAAATACAAACTAAATTCAGACAAAAGTGGCAATCTAGGCGCTGAGATGTTAAACTAATATATTTCGAGGTATGAAAATCTCTACCAAATATTCATTATTTCCTTCTAATCTTAAGAATTTTCAATTGCATTAAACATTCACTGGGAACAGATTGTAAAATGAGTATAATATAAAAGAAAATTCTAGAACACCAAGTTTGTAGATTTTTCACTGTTTTATTAAAAGTGTGTCTTCAACTATAGTAAAATCACTGTAAGCAAAGCTCCACTATTTCCTAAAACACATTAATAGGAAAGTTATCTCTTCAGATCTAGAAACTAGGCCTTTTTGTAAACTACCTCACACAGTGAAAAATAATTCTCAATAATGAAGATTATTTTTATAACTTCAATTTTACATGCGGAATTTTCTTGAAGCAAGATGCTTTCTCATGAACTCTAGGGTATATAATGAAATGTAAGTATATGAATTAGTAGAAAAGGGTAGTAGTATAATCCACATACAAATTCAGATTTTCTACTTAAATGTAAATTCACACATTCCCCCCTTTATATGTCCTTAGACTTAGTGATTTCACAAAACATTAACAAAATATTTTTTTCAGTAGAGTGTTTTTGAATAAAATGTTTTATGTGCACTAGTTTGGAGTTCAGATTCAGGGAAAAGCAAAACAGATAAAGAGATAAGAAAATCTAAGTAGATCTTGGTGTAAAGTTACCTGATACTTAGCCCCAAAACCTGACAAATGGTGACTAAATAAACAGACTAATTATATCCCATTGTTTCACCAAAAATTCTTTACTCCTGTCATTGTTTGAATAATGTAATACAACCTATCTAACAATTCTTCAAAGGATAGTAGCATTTTGTTTCGCTTCATTTTTGCAAATAAAGTTATTACTAATGACATTAAAGGAAAAAAGGATTAAAGAGATAAATGAATAAAGAGATTATTATATGAATAAAGCTACTATAAACAACAATTATCAAAATTGGATAATATTACTGCCCCAACTCTCTACTGCCCCAAATTCAGTATATCAAATGGGAACCTTAACAAATAACCCAACACCGCTTGTTGAGAAGATATGAGTATGTGTGTCTTAAGGTGGAAGAGAATGAAATGTGTTATAATGTGGTGTATTGAATCTGATCAAATGTTGGCCAAGTCTCTCCATTAAAAACAGAACCCTGCCAGAGACATTGAAATAAAGAATAATCTGACAGTAACCAGAGAGGAGGGGGGGAAGGGATAAGAGGGGATAGTAAGGGGGGGCCACCAAGGAACAGGTATGAAGGAGACATGGACAAAGCCAAGGGGGGTGGGTTCGAGGGTGGGAGGCGGGGATGGGTGGGGTGGGGGCGTGGTGGGGTGAAAATGGAGACATTGTACTTGAACAACAATAGAACAAAAACAAAACCGGAACACTGCAAATTTCTCACAACTATGTTGTTCTACTAGTAGAACTACTAGTAATATAGTTGACCTTTATTCTCAAATAGCTACCCCTTCCCTTCAATGAATATTGTGCTTCACTCAGGTCTGGCTGTTCCCTAAAACTCTGTATATCTTAGTGACAACCTTTAAAAAGTAATCCAAAGTATCTCAACACTTAGATTTTTCCAAATTATTCAATTTTCTTAGGTAAGGATAGTTTAAGTCAGACTTCTTCATACCTGGAGATTGTCTTTTCCTGCCTCTTCTCTTGGATTCACTATCTTGGAGAGAAAGTTTTGAAGCAACATTTAGAGATCTTGACAGCTCACTTGGCTTTGTGGCAATGACTCTGAAGTTAGGGAAGGTGGGACTCTTTTCTGGTGTATTATTAGCACTTCTTCTGCTTCTGCGTTTTCTGCGAGGACTAAGTAGTTCCACGAATACATCTCGTTGTAATGGGCCATGACTCTGGCGAGTAGAACGACTGGCAATTCTTAAAGATTTAGTTTCTGTAGGAGGAGCAGATTTTATCTTTCTTAGGCTTCTACCAGTAGCTTTAGAAGAAACAGTTGTTCTTGGTGTACTCTGCTGACTCCTTGAAGTGTATCTTCTAGGATCTCGTTGGCCACGACTTGCAAAAGAGTTAAGTCTCCCTCTTGTTTTAATTGGCAATCTAACTTGTGGTCTTCCTCGTTTAGGCGGGCTACAAATATTGTTAGAAAATACAATTATTGTACAAAGCCATAATAAATATACAATTACTTCTATTCCCCTTTTCCTAGTATTCAGCCAAAGAGTTCTACATATTACTTTTCTATATTACTAAGACTTATCCTAGGCTCAATTCTTTAAATTTAGAGCTAACAAAATTTTAGTGGAAATCTCAATTGTGTTTTTATATATGTGTGTGTGTGTGTGTGTGTGTGTGTGTGTGTGTGTGTATTTAAAGATTTTATTTATTTTATTTTTAGAGGGAGGGGAAGGGAGGGAGAAAAAGAGAGAGAAAAATATCAGTGTGCGGTTGCCTCTCACATGCCCCCAGTGGGGGACCTGGCCTGCAACCCAGGCTTGTGCCCTGACTGGGAATGGAAATCTGTGACCCTTTGGTCCGCAGCCTGCGCTCCATCCACTGTGCTACATCAGTCAGGGCTATATATTTTTTTGTAATGCAAAGAGAATATTTATTATTTTCTTAGTAACTCCAGAACGTCATCATGAAAATCAAAGCCTAAATTGTGACAAATGATAATAAAATCTATAGGAGAACCAATAAATAGATTTAATCATGTTGAAAAACTTAAAGAATGATGAAGTAATCTTAAAATGCAAATCTTTTCTTTTCTTATTATCATCGATACTGATACAGTTTCTGTCAATAGCTGCCATTAAAATAGGCCTTAAGCTCTGGCCAGGTAGCTTGGTTGGTTGGAACGTCATCCCTTACGCCAAAAGGTTACAGGTTCAGTCCCCAACTGGGGTGCCTGTAGGAGGCAACTGATAGATGTTTCTGTCTCACATCTATGTTTCTCTCTCCTCCCACCTCTAAAATGAATAAACATATCCTCGAGTGAGGGTTTAAATAAAAAACCCGACAAACTAAAATAGGCTTTAAATCCTAAATACCAAGCCAAGAATCTCTTTGCCATCTTATTCTATTGGAAAATACAAAACTAGATTCAGTCTTTTAGTTGTACTTGAGTTGTAGACATGAATGAAATAACCCCATTAAGTCCCCTGTTTATCCATCTCCTCATATACCTGGACTTCCAGTTTCCCTAAAATATTTCCAAGAATTTTCCAATTCTTTATCATATTGAAGAATATAATCATAAAGGATATGATCATATTCATATCATATTCTTTATCATATTCTTTTTCCATATCATATTCTTAACATATTGCCCTTTTAAGCTACAGGAAATATGGCTCCTGCTAGTTGGAGCTATTAAAAAACCAATCATTTGTTTCAAACCAGTGGGGTGGTTCTCTCTATTTACCTTCCTTAAACTGTGGCCTTTTCGTACTTTGTTAGTTCTAGGTTGCTTCATATTCACTTTCCTGATTCCGCATGAATGGGGTTCAAATATTAGAAGGGGGGAAGGTTTTAGGGACAAATAAAGGAAACTGCCCCATCATTGGCACAGTAGAAAAAACCAGACCCTAAACCCACTGATTATGCCTGGGTGACATAATTTGCTCAGTTGTAGAATATTTGGTTATATGGTAGTATAGAAGTTGTTTCTGGATGCTGATGTGATAGGAGTATACAAATGTAATATACTTCCTGACATCTCTCTCTCTTTATAGACTGCCAAGATCACCAAAATCTAGGTATAACTAAGCCCTTGAAAAAGTAAGAGAGGCATAGAGAAGTGCCTTCCATCTTTATCTCATAAATATCCTCTGGACTGTTTATTTGCTACTTTAGGTATAAAATTAAGTAAAATCAACATTAATGTGGGCCTGATTGGTGTTCCTGTCCAAACTTGAACTCATATTTGATTTTATGATCTGGCTAAGCTCACACAGCTACTATATTTTCTTGAGGAAAATTCAAATGTTCATAATACATAAAGCATGGGTAACTTCAAGCTACTGTATTACATACTAGTTAAAAAAAAATGATGAACCCAACCACTCCATTTGTATTTCAGTAGTCAAGAGATTGTCTAGTTAAGATTCAGGAACCTTCATTTTACTGCATGTTAGGGCTTACCTGACTTCTTCCTCTTCTTGAGAGTCATCTTCCTCTTCTTCTATCTCATATTCTTCATCCTCACTTTGACCCTCTTCATCATCACCATCAATGTCATCATCCTCACCTTCCATACTGTCTTCCATCTCTTCATCACTTTCCAAGGATGGCCTCTGTCTAGAGGAGAGTCTTCTAGAACGTTGCTTTGGCCGACACTCTGGACAAAACCAATCTCCTTCAGGCACAGTCTGACAAATCACATAAATGCTCATCAATCATCTGTCATTCAAAATCTCAATGTCTCAATTCTAATCTGAGACTTAGAAGAAGAAAAAAATACCTTGAGCTTTGGTCGAACACAGTAGGTATGGTGACCCCGATCACAGCCATCACAAAGTACCATGTTTTCGGCATCACCCTTCTTTCGGCAAATCTTACAACGAGCATTCAGTATAGATTTAGACCATATCACACTACGATCCAAGGTGGAGAGGTGAAGAAAGACTTGGGACAGACTAGAAGAAGAAAGAAGAGACTCTCTCCAACGGTCCAGGACTGTTTTATAAGAACGCCCACTGTCACTGGCATCTTAAATGAAAAGGAAGAATGGTTAAAGTTTCTAAAGCAAACCCCAGACACCTCCTAGAACTACTTTCTTGGTAGTTTAAACAGGATAAATTTTACAGCTATTCTCTTGTAACACTTAACAAAAATACCACGTTGATATTAAAACAAAAGCCTTACGCTAAAGAAAATATTTGCTGAGCCACATCTTGTTTATATTAAATCTGTACATCAAATGCTTGGAGATGTCAAGAGTTAAAAAAATAACTTAGGCCCTGGCTGGTGTAGCTTCACAGGCCCACCTGTGAAGCAAAGGATCATGGTTCGATTCCCAGTCAGGGCACAGGCCAGGGTTGCAGACCAGTTCCCAGCAAGGGACACACAAGAGGCAACTATAAATTGATATTTCTCTCCCTAACCCTTCCCCTCTAAAGATAAATAAATAAAATATTTTAAAAAACCACTTAGGCAATGTGTTCCCAATCTAATTTCTGTAATAAATCTTGATCTAATTTAGAAAACTGGCAAAATGTGGTTATAAGTGAGGTACTATTTGTTTGAATCAAGGATTTATTACTTCCTCAATTTCAGATGAAAAACTGTTCTCAGTTAAATATCACTCATATATGAGGTTTCTTTTGGGGCTGATAAAAATGTTCTGAAAATACATAGTAGTGGATGGCTATACAACTGTGAATATACTAAAACACACTAATTATATAGTTAAAAGGATGATTTCATATGTGAATTATACCTCAATATAGCTGTTACTGAAAAATTTCAATTATGCATAAATGCCAAAAAAGACAACATAGTTTCCTATCTCTAAAAAATACTGTTTTTAAAGTGAGGTAAATAAAAAATGTTAATACCTCCCAAAATGAACTTTCAACACCAATATTGATGTAGAAACATTTGAAACCTTAACAACAGCATCCATTTGTCTTCTGGGCCAAAAATTTATAATGAGTCATCTGACTAGATGCCTTTAATCTAGGCAATCTATCATTTTACAATGGCGTGTGGTTTCCATCTTTAATTAATCTTCAATATTGCTACCACTTTAGTTTTCCTAAGATATTATACTTAATTACAAAGGCCCTACCACATCATATCAAAATTCTGCAAGGTATATAAGAACTCTATACATCGTTTGATCCTATTCATGCCATATTTCCTATTATTATCCTCAAGTAAAACCTCTTGGGCAGTAGCATGATGGCTAAGAGAATGTGGGCTCCAGAGTCAGTCTGCCTTGAGGTGAGTACTAGTTCCCCTATGGGAGCTCGGGCACGTTACTTTACAAGGTACTTTACATTGTTCCTCCTGTTCGAAACAAGTCTATTCGATGGTCCCTACCTTTAAGAAATTTTAATATAGCTGGGAGAGTGAAGACATACACAATGAGTTCAAGTCAAAAGGCAACAGATCTGCCAAACACTATTGGGTCTTGAGATTCTGTTTGACTATGAGGCAGGGTGAGAGAGACAGGACATGG
Organism: Carollia perspicillata; assembly: GCA_004027735.1. Classification (NCBI taxonomy): domain Eukaryota; kingdom Metazoa; phylum Chordata; class Mammalia; order Chiroptera; family Phyllostomidae; genus Carollia; species Carollia perspicillata. The sequence goes on along the minus strand of PVKM010006442.1, from coordinate 34,958 downwards.
AACCGAGGTTCCACACAATGTGGTGAGTGCCCTCTAAAAAGCTAGGCCTCCAAAAAACTATACCTCTAATGTGGAAAGGGTAGCACGAAGAAAGAAGTACAGAAATCTGCACATTTGGACCTTGGTGTTGGGTATAAAGGGGAAATAAAGATACCCTAAGAATATGTAACTATAAGCAGACCCTTGAACAGGTTTAAAACCTGAAAAACCAAAAACCTGAGCTAAGATTTTACAGTGGTCCAAGGTCAGTAAGTGATCTCAGGTGAATGGAGAAACGTACAAATCCTTGCAAACTCCCTCTGAAGAAATATCCATAGATAAGTTCTGAGGAATGAGAGTTAATAGTTAAAACCCACAAGGCACATGTGGAAACAAAACACTATAAACAAGAGCCAGCAGAACTGACCCATAAAGACTTGAGATATTAGAATTACACACAGAATATTAAATAACTGCTTAATATGTTTTAGGAAATAAACATTTGAGCCCTTGCCGGCATGGCTCAGTTGACTGAGTGCTGGCTTGCAATCTGAAAAGTTGCTGGTTCAATTCCAGCCAGGGCACATGCCTGGGCTGCAGGCCGGGACCTCCAACCTCCCACCGTTGCGGGTGTGTGAGAGGCAACCAATTGATAAAAGAAATAAACATTTGAAAATATGGGTAAATAAGCAGTTGAAAAGTGACAGAACTTCTAAAAATAATAGAGATTAATCACTTGATGGGAGAGGAAAAAATGCATACATGGCATACATGCATACATGGCTCCCCAAACAAAGCTATAGAGAAATATTAGCAAAATGGGAAATAAACGCAATACAGTCCATTTGATTTACTTCCACCCTCTCATTTTGTGCTTTTTATCTTAGTTTTTGATATAAGGCTTCACTAAAGGTTCTGGCCTGAGTGGGACCCCCAAGGAAAAAGACAGCATGAACTGCTAATTCAAAGATCTTGCAGAAATCTTTCTGGATAAATTAGAGGGCATTCTGGATAAATTAGAGGGCATTCTTACTGGCACGAAACAAGGTTGCAGAGGCCAATGTGAAAGACTGGAAGAAAAAGACAAATCACAAAGATCTTCTGGAACGTTGAAAACCAGTTTGAGTGGTTTTTAACTGAAAGGCTGATCAAACACTATGGGTTTTGATCAAAGAGGAGCTTTTAGAAAATTACACCAGTGGTAGCTCAAGGTCCAATTTTTACTCTAAGTACTCCCACTCACTTTAAAATGTTCTAAATGTAAAATAAATATAAATGGATATCTGTCTTTTTCTATTTTCATATAGTATTCAAATAAGGCTAAAAATTGTGTATACAATTGATTCCATTTTCCTATTGTTTTTATAAAAATCTTAAACCTTGCTTCTTCTTCAGATTATACACGCTCAAGGGCAGAAATACTTTGTTTCTTTTTTATCTTCCATTATGCCAGCACACATAAATTCCTCAAGAAATTACTAAATGAGAGGACTTCACTAACACAAAACACTGGTAGAGTCGCATGATCAAATATTACTCTGGGAGGTTTCTACTGGTAACTGCCACTGTACAGTAACCCACGCGATCAGGCCGAGGGGCTTCTCCAGGAGCTCCAGCAACAAAAACTCCTACCTGTAAATCTCCCTATGCTAGTAACAGAAACAACTGCCACAAATAAATGCCATGTGCAAAATAAGTGAACATGCACTCCAGAGCTCTTCAATCTTTTCCTAATACCTAAGTATACGAAGATTCACCAATGTTAGTTCAATACAGACTTAAAAGAGTTTGATGAGATGAGGTGTGAAATGCAGAAAGGAAAATGTTAAAAAGATGATATTCCCTTCCAAAATATCAAATCCAAGGTTTTCTTTCAAAAGCTAAATATGCAAACTGGTATTCAGAAATATATAAAGTAATATCATAATTCTCATAAGTATTATCATAAAAAGTATTATCATAAAAAGTTCTTTCTTTCCCTTTTTTAAAGTATATTTTGATTATGCTATTAGAGTTGTCTCAATTTTTTTCTTTCCTTTATCCCCCTCTGCCCTGCACCCTCATCCCCTGAGTTCATGTCCATGGGTTGTACATATAAGTTCTTTGGCTTCTCTATTTCCTATACTATTCTTAACAAAAAGACAAAGTTCTTTTAAAAGTTAAAAATTTACCATCTCTCATATTAGATTGATCTTCCCTTCTCTTTTTCTTGTCCTTTTTCCCCCCATTTCCCTTTTTATCTTTATTAATTTGTGTTACTTTCAAGTTGATAAAGTTACTTGGAGGGTTTTTCATAGCATAAGCGTTAAACCATAAGCATGATTTTATAAATAACAAAATTATTAACCTCAATAGTCTTCATTAATATTACCTAAAATAATTACTTGAAATATAATTATCTTCCCAAGTTAAAAAAAAGCCTAGTTTTACCAATGTGATTTCTCCAGAATAAAAAGCTACATAATTTACAAATAACTTTTAATTGAAATTTTAATGGAAGTTATTGCAGCTTCAACATGTGGTTGTGAGAATACAGAAAGAACCCTTATCATGTAGTTTGATTTAGACAGAAAATATTAAGAAATATTTAAGACAGGCACAGATTGGGTGGACTTAAAAAAAAAAAGAAATATTTTAGACTGGGAAATAAGAGTGATACAGTAAATACAAACTGTGATGTCTGTGTGAGATGTGATCATATGTATTTTATTTCTTACAAATACTACTTTCAATGTGAAAAGCAAGTTATTAAGCTCATGGGAGAATGATTAATTTATAAAAATATGAATAGGCTTATTAGAAGAATGATATACTGGCCAGAAGCTCTTCAACTTAAAAACACCCACTTTATGTATACAGTCACATTCTAAACTTATTCTGATAGCACTATCTGCTCATGAAACTTTGTTCTCACTGCTCAACAGATAATATTCAAATAATTTTTAAAGGATTTTAGTCTATTCAAGTTGCTCTTTCAATACGAGACTGGAAAACATGGTTTTAAAAAACTGTTTCTTATAGTATCCTATTATTGAGATATAGGATATAAACTATCTTGAGGTGATGAATTATAAATGAATTCAACAGTTCAGAGACCACAGGGAAATAGAGGATGACATGAAAATTAACTTGGAATTTGAAACACCTATTTTCCTAAAGATATAATGATTATAGTCCCTTGACTAGTCCCTAAAAGGGACATGATCTACATACTATTATTTGTATCATCCTAGCCATAAACTGTAGAACATTTACTCATCTGTGTATCGTTTAACACTTGGTATTTCTGATTTGGCACCGCTTATAAAGTGTTCAGGTTAGTGACCCCATGATTAAACTGTGCCCTTAATGGTGGACATTTAAGTAGTTTCTTTGGGGTTCTGTTTAAAATAATAACAACAAAACTTATGTACAATCTCTGATTTTCAGGGTCTGTCTAGCCACAGGTTTCAGTTATCTTTCTTGTGATGAAGCTTTCACAAAAGAAGAGATTGACAGAAATAGTTAAAAAGACATTTATTAAAATGAATGAATATCCAGAATACATTTAAAAATAGTATTTAAGTATTACTTAAAAAATAAATCTCACTTGAAAGAACTCATATAAAAATATAAATACAATCTTAAATTTTTCAAGTCAGTCAATCAATTTTATTATGTCAGCCAATCAAGTTCTATTAATTAAAGGGCAATTTTAAAATCACTTAAAATATAACTACTATTTTGAATTAAAAACAGACACTTACCAAGGGGAGCTTTGAGGAAGCGCCGCTCAATGCCTTGCTCTATCTGAAACAGCGCCGTTGCCAGGTAACGAACCACGTTACTCACTGACTGCGGTGTGCTGGCGTTGGTTGAGACAGTACTTGGAGTTTCTGTTTTTATGCCCAAAAGTCTACAATTAAAACAATGAAGAGTTTATGGTACTAAAAACAGTATTAGGTGAGATTTGAGTCCATTCATTTACCCAAATGCTTTTTTATACCTGTGTAAGAAATAGTTTCCTCAATCTCAAGGAGCTTTCATAAGAGTGTAGGAAAGGGAGATATATATACATGAATCAAGGACTAAACCAAATATCTTATTTAAGGAGGACAGAAGGGCACATATTTGGAGGAGGGAAGGAGGGTGAGACAAGTCAAACGGGAAAGGTTTCCTTAAAGGATAAGCGTCTCAGGCAGCTCATCTCTATTTCTCTTGCGTGGGCTTGTAGCTGCCTCCCACCTAGTTCCTTAGCCTCCAGTCTCCCTCCCTTTGCAATACATCTCCTTGCTGCGGCTACAATGGTCATTTAAAAAGACAAATCCGTTCACTCAAAGCCTTTGGTTTACTGTCTTCCTTACTAGTATCCTATCTTCCCCAAGTTTAGGTCTCAGGTTTGGAATCACTTCCTCTGGCATTTTCTTTGCTGTTTCCCCTGTTCTACCAAGATAAATAGCCCTTCTATATACTACATTTGCACTGGGTATTTACTTTTATCAGAACTCTCACCTGTTCTATAATTGCTAGCTTAATGTCCCTCTACCGTTTCTTTCTAGACAATAGACTTTCTAGACTCCTTAAGGGCAGGCATTATCCAAAATAATTTCAAAAGAGTAAAAGTACTTATCTATAGATAAAGAGGTTCTGATGATTAGTTCAAATAATATTTAAGTCTACCACAATTTACTAAATTTTCCTACGGAAAAGAAAAATGGATAGGATAAAGTTACTTTTTGAAATTAATAATACCTTAAGTTCAAAGACTTTTAAATTTTATTAATTTTTAAAAATATTTTATTTATTTTGAAAGAGAAGGGAAGGGAAGGAGAAAGGAAAGGAGAGAAACATCAATGTGTAAGAGAAACATTGATTGGTTGCCTCTCGCACATGCTCCAACTGGGGACTGAATCCGTAACCCAGGCATGTGCCCTGACCTTGGAATTGAACCAGTGACCCTCTGCTTTATGCAACGACACTCAGTCAACTGAGCCACACTGGTCAGGGCTCAAAGACTTTGTTAAACTTGAGAAATTATCATGATCTTAAGTTGTCTTTTGGTAAGGTTTAAGCAAAATCATGATTTCAATGGTTATAAATATTATAGTCCTTACAATAAAGTTTTAAAGCAATTTTTTCAAACAAAAAGAAACATTTACATTAGAAAAAAATTATAATTAGAGTGGCAGGGAAAAGTGATGGTTACTTTAAAAAAATACTTTTTGTACCTGTCTTTTACTATGATCTTTGCTTGCTCATCAATTTCCATCTCTTCTACATTTTCATTCACAGTTTTAATTATCCCATTTTCCTTGTTTCCTTCACTTAACAGCTCATACCGTCCATTTTCTAATGCTGATCTCCAGATGTGTCGGTCTGCAACCTGTAACAAAACCCAAACTACTCACCCTGAAAACAGACATATGTTGTTCCTAAGAAGTATGAGGTTCAATGTACATATGAAAAATTCATGAATATTCTAGAACACATTGTGAATCCACAAGGAATCTAAAAATAAGATTACTAAGTGGTCAAAATGGAATTCATGTCATTCATAGATGGAACCTTTAGTACCTTGCTCTCTATATAAGGAAATTATACATAATTCTAAGACTGGTCACTGATAGCATCAAAAAAGTGATAGATGATAGCAAAGCAATGAATAGAACACACATATCAAGCATGAATTACTTACAGATTTTAAAAAGGTAACAAAGAAACCAATAAACAAACCAGACTCAGCAGAGCAGGCGGGAGCTGGTCAAGGAAGAAGAAAATATCCTTACACATTTCAACATCTTGGATGAAAATATCATTAAAACAGGTATTTTAAAAAATACTAAAAATTAGTATTAAAAAGGTCAGTTATGTTCACTAAATTCTATTTAAGAAAGCAGTCATATAGAGTATTTAAGAAGGATTTTATATTAATACATAATCATTTTAATACAGGGGAATAAAAAACTTAGTTTTTATAAAAATATCACTGACTACTATTTATTCAAAACATATATGGGTTGCCTATATCAAAGAAATTAACAAGTATGACCAAAACCCTGGCAATTAGATAAACTAAAACTAGGAACAGGTACAAACCTTTATTGCTCCTAATGTTCCTTGGTAGATTCTATCTTCAATATCCAAAAGAAAATCTCTCAGCCTCAATTCAAGCTGCCTCTCTGCAGACATCTGAGATGGATCACTTGCATTGAAAGCTCTTCCCCGAGTATATATAGGTTTGCTATCAGTCTGAGGTTTGTCTGAAATAGTTATCCAATATCTTTGTTATGATTTCCTTATTAAAAACACAATCTACCCCCTGTGAGTGTTATGATCATGAGATGATGATCTCTTAAAAACCCTTAGTAAATCCTCAAGGCACTAAAAAAGGGGGGAGGGAGAGAAAATGTTTGCACATCACATGTTTAAAAAGAGACTTATATCTAGAATATAAAAAGATCTCTTATAATAAAGATAAATAACCCCACTAAAAATGGACTTACAGAAAAGTCTGAATAGACTTTTCTTTAAGGAATATATACAAATGGCCAATAAGACCATGATAAAATGCTCTACATCATTACTCATTTGGGAAATGAACATCAAAAACAAAATGAAGTACCACTTCACACATCTAAGATGGCTAGAATCAAAAAGTCAGATAATAACAAGTGTTGACAAGGATATGGAGAAATCTTAACCCTCAGACACTGTTGGCAGAAATATAAAATGGTATAGCTGCTTTGGGAAACAGTCTGGCAGTTCTTCAAACAATTAAGCAGAATTACCATATGGCTTAGTAATTTCACTCTTAGGTATATACCCAAGAGAGATGAAAACATGTCGACACAAAAATTTGTATGCAAATGTTTACAGTGGCATTATTCAAAATAGCCAAAAGGTGGAAACAGAAATGTCCATCAACTAACATATGGATAAATAAAGTGTAGTATGCAATGGAACACTGTTTGGCCACAAGAAGGAAAGAAGTACTGATGCATGCTACAACTTAGATGAATCTTGGAAACATTATGCTATATGAAAGAAGTCAGTCACAAAAGACCGTATGTTATATAATATCATTCATGTAATATGTTCAGACAGGGGTACCTGCAGAAACAGAAAACAGATTTGTGGTTGCTTAGGTCGATGGGCAGGTGGCAGCTAAAGGATAAGGTGCTTCTTTATGAAGTGGTGAAAATGTTCTAAAACTGACTGTGTGACAGTTGCACAACACTGGTGAATATACTAACCCCCACCCCACTACCGAATTGTCTACTTTTAATGGGTGAATTGTATGATGTATGGATTAAATCTAAAGAAGCTGTTAAAAATAGAATGATGAGCTACAGTTTTTAATACTGAAGAGAACTAAAGTAGTGATGGTAATATCCCCTAAATTTAAGAGTTCTTTACCTAGAGAATCTCACTTAGCAATATGAAAACGTATACCTAAAAATGCCTTACTGTTTTTTCATGTCTGTCATCAATGGACCAGTCACTGAATGGGAGATGTTGCGGCCTGATTTGCCTTTGCAGCCAATCTCCACAGTGATCACTAAAGGAACCTGTCTCTGGACCCTCAGCCAAAACCCTTAATGAGTGACCTCACCCAGTCATGATCTCTAAAACTGATGGTAACACCTTAGCGCTTTGGGTATTCAGAACCTGCGGATAAAGGAATGAGATCAGGAAGACTATGCATCTTCCCACATTGCTAGATGTGTTCCTTGTAATATAAATGGAACCCAGTGGAATCTAGAGAACCTTGTTTTCCTAATCTGCAAACTTTCTCTAATTCTCAAACTGACAGCATCATGTAAATGAAAGATATGGTGTCTTAATATAACTGTAATAGTTTGAAAATGTTTAATCCCAAACCAGAGTTTATGGGGAAAGAAAAATAAAGGCAGTGTTTTGCACTGAAAATTTACCTGAAAAATGAAATTTCTCTTCGGAAAAATGAGCTAGCTGTGCACATATTCTGCTTTTCTCTTGTAACAAAGTTTCTTTTAAGGCACTTTCTCTATGTCCTCTAGAATTAAGAGCTTCGATAAGTTGCTCTAGCTGTTCACAAGAACTGTAAAAGCACCACCGGTTTGGCTTATGCACTGGTCTTGGCAACTGCACATCATCACATGGACCTCGGTCAATGTTGGAGGTAGATTCAGACATCAAAGACTCTCCAGTTTTAGTGGATACCTGAGCGTTTTGAGACTGTACATTATTCTGAAATGATGAAGGTCTAGGCAACAGCATGTCTTCAGTGAGACCAGAATAATCCTCTTCAATAAACAATCCAGGGATAGAAGGGAAAATCCAGTATCGCCTATACATGCGGTCACGGCCCAAAGGAAAGATATTGGTGCATGCTATGGCACTTTGGATTTTTTCTAAGAGCTCTTTCTCTTTTCGCTGATGCTCCTGTTTTAAAGCTTCTTCCTCATCAGCAGTGAGAGGCTCTCTTGTTAAACAGTTGATCTCTTCTTGCCTTGTAAATTCTTTAAATCCATTTTGTCCTCCTTTCCCTACAGATGAAACAACACTTGATCATCATCACATTTTAAATTTTCATTAGAAAAATATAAGACTACCCCCAGTCATCGTGTGTTATGGAATGAAATATATGCCCCCAAATTTGTAAGTTGAAATCCTAAACCTCAGTGTGACTATATTTGGGGACAGGTCCTTTAAGAAGATAATTAAGGCTAAGTGAGGTCATAAGGGTGCGACACTAGTCCTTCTAGGAAGACAAAGAGAGACCAGAGCATTCTCTCTCCTCTCACTGCTGGTATAGAGGAGAGGTTGTTTGAGGACGCAGTGAGAAAGTGCTGTCCTGTAAGCTGGGGAGGGCAGCCTCACCAGAAATGAACCCTGCTGGCACCTTGATCTTGGACTTCCAGCCTTTAGAACTGTGAGAAAATTAATTTCTGTTGCTTAAGCCACCTAATCGGCAGCACTAACAGACTAATACACTATGTTGATAAGAAATTGGTATACTTAAACATAAAGGGACCCACACAAATCTGTGACTTCTATACAGGACAGTGTGTCAGAGCCTGTTATTCTGCAGGATATGTAGTCAGTGCTTCCTCTAAATCAGGAGTCAGCAAACTACTATTAAAAAGGGCTAGCCAGTAAATATTTTAAGCTGTACAGGTCATATGGTCTCTGCCACAATTACTCAACTCTGCCATTATAGCATGAAAACAGCCACAGACAATGTGTAAATAAATGAGCACAGCTGTGTTCAATTCAACTTTATGATCACTGAAATCTGAACTTCATGTCATTTTCACATGTCAAAAATGTTCTTTTTAAATTTTTTTCAACTATTTAAAATTGTAGAAATCATTTTTTGCTTACGGGTTATATAAAAACAGGGGGCAGGGCAGATTTGGCCAAGGGGCTTAGTTTACCAACCACTGCTTTCAAGTAAGAGAACCCCTAACTTTTAGGTGGGTATCTAGCAATCCAAAAGAAGGACATTTCCCAGATCTCTCCCCAGGAGGCATGGCTACACAGGAAACTTCTGGTGAAAGAGATGGGAACAAAAGCATTACATGTAACTTCAGAGCTGTGCCCCTCTTTCTTCTTTCCCTCTTCTGACTAGCTGAAATGGAGACATGATGATAAATCACTTTGGAACATGAGGAGGGAAGCACCAATGAGAGCCTGGACTCCTGGTGCCCTGCCTGGCATTTATGATGTGTTGAAGAATTACTCCACTCTCTTACTCCAGTCACTGTCAAATTGTTTAAATGGCTGGGGAGTATTTTTTCTTTCTACTTTTTTTTTTTTTTGCTTGAAAGAGTCTGTATAAGATTGGAATTATTTGCTTCTTTAAAATTGGCAGAAATACCTATAAAGCTGTCTAGTGCTAATGTTTTCTTTGGATGAAGATTTTTTTTAAGAGTTTACTTATTTATTTTTAGAGAGAGGGGATGGGAGGGAGGGAGAAAGAAAGGGACAGAAACATCAATGTGTGGTTGCCTCTTGCATGCCCCATACTGGAGACCTGGCCCACAACCCAGGCATGTGCCCAGACTGGGAATCAAACCGGCAACCCTTTGGTTCACAGGCCGGTACTCAATCCAATAAGCCACATCAGCCAAGACTGGAGGACGATTTTTAATACTAACTCAAGATCTTTAATGGTTTAGAGCCATTCACATTTTAAGTTTTTCATTAATTCATTTTAATCTATTGTTTCCCTGTATTTGTGGAGGATTATTCTAATTTAAATTTCTTCAATGTAGGAGGACTGTATTAAACAAATGTTAACATGCAGTATTGATGAGTTTAAAATATTTTCTAGTTTCCATTATGGTTACTCCTTTAGCTTGACCCATTGCTTGGAACTATGTTTTAAAACTCCAATTATATGAAGTTTATTTGTTTTGAATTTCTAAATCAATTGCACTGCAATCAGAGAATACAGCCTCCATGATACAGTAGATTTTCTGTCTATAAGAACCATTTAGAAAATAATGTAGAAAAAAGTAGCATCCAAATTACAAACACAGAATAAACTAAGGATCTCTTCTAACAATTATTAAATGAAGATGGTTAAAGATCCTCAGAAATAATTTGTTTCAACAGCTTTCAAAAATGTATTCCCTTTGACCCAGGAATTTGTGAAATTATTTTAAGGCAGTAGAGAGTTCCATTTTCAGAAATATGATACCAATTATAGGCATTACTGATCTTTGCATCTCTACTATCTAAAAGGCATTAAATGAATGTTGAATAGCTACCTTATAGAAAAAAAAATTCTACTAGGCCTAATATAATGTAGTAAATACAGAAACTCAACAAAGCTCACTAACTAACCAAAAGTGGAAGTTATAAGAAACTAACCTATTAAAGAGATAGGAATACTGGTCTTTCCCCTAAAGTATAAATGACATGTAAATAAAGACCTAATCATAAATATACTAATGTAACTTCATAGCACCATTTAATAATAGAATGGTCACAGCTATGGGTTGAGCATTTAAAAAACAAATGGAATCACAAACAAAAGTAAGTTAATACATATTTCAGAATAGCTGAATTAATAATGTGCCTCAATTAAAAACAAATCAGCATGTCCTTAAGAAATTTCTATATTACCCCTTCTGCCTCTTTTATGTAATCCTGGGTCGTCTTCATCTTCAGTGACCGTATCTTGATCTAGTTCCTTTTGCTCCATTTCTTTGCTCTCAGTGCTAGTATCAAAATCTTCCCTTTCTTCCTCCCTTTAAGATAAAAACAAAGATTATGGTCATCAATGAATATATGACTCCATTCATAAATTATTTACTGCCTGCCAGTAAGTGTCAGGCATTATGCTTGGGAAATAATGGACAAGATGATAAGAGTTTATAGTCTTGCAGAGAAAACATAAACCATTGTGTAATTAATATATATAATAAATACCTAAGAAAGGAGAAGTTCAAGGTACTCTGAAAGCATTTCAAGGAGAACCAAATCAAGTCCCAGGATGAAGAAAGAAAGGCTTGGTTGGCCCTGGCTGGGTTGTCTCAGTTGGTTGGAGCACAGGCCTGTACACCAAAAGGCTGCAGGTTCAATTCCCCGTCAGGGCACACACCTAAGTTGTGGGTTTGATTCCCGGTCAGGGCATGTATGGGAGGCAACCAATCGATGTTTCTCTCTCTCCCTCTCAAACAAATAAACATATCCCCAGATGAGGATTAATAAAAAGAAAAAACAAAAGGCTTGTTTCAAGAAGTGACATTTAAATTGAGAGACTGGAGAGACTCAGGAGGAATAAGGCAGAAGAAGAAATGTCCATCTCTAGTAGAGGTGATAATATGTACAAAGGCAATGAACTGAAGGGAACAGGAAAGAGCATATAATTTTGAGAATGTAAAATAAAAAGACGTAATCCAAGATATGGGTGATCATACTGGGCCTTGTAGGCATTATTCAAAAAGCAATGGGGAAAAAAAAAAGGAGAAAGAGAGAAAAGGCAATGGTAAAAAAGTAAAAGAGTTTAGTAAAGGGAAATGGTATGATTAGTAAGCACTTTGGCTGCTTTGTGGGAAATTATCTGGCAGAGAAAGTAGATGAGGGGAGACCAGCCAAGTGGCCACTAAAATTGTCTAGGTAGTTGGCTGGGAGGTGATGGTGGCTGAGTAGAAAGAAGATAAATAGACAAATAGTGGAGGAAGAAGGTAGACAAACTTCAGATATAAGGCAGAATGAACACAATATAAATGTTTTACTAATTGGTTATACTGTCCAAATTAAAACTAGAATTGTATAAATCTTGAAGTAAATTCTACCATTTATAGTCTACATGCAAAGTGAGGTTTGCAAACTCAGATGTATTCAGGAGCCAGAGAGATAATGTAAATGAGTGAGGCTAGATGAGCACAAAAAATTGAAGTTGTGGGACCTATAACATGTTTATTTCTTTTTTTAAAAATCAGATATCACAAAGAAAAAAGTGTTAACTATATGAGGTGGTGAATATTAACTAAATGTATTGTGGTAATCATGTCACAATATATGCATATATTACATAATTTTGTTTTACACCTTAAACTAATACAATGTTTTATGTCAATTATATCTCAACATAACTGGAAAAGGTTTAGAAAATGTAAAAAAAAAAAGGAGATATAATTCACATACCATGAAAGTCACCGTTTTAAAGTGCATGAGTCAGTGGTTTATAATATGCTCACAAGGCTGTGCAATCGTCACCACAATTTAGTTCCAGAACATTTTCATCATTCCAAAAGAAAAATTCCATAGTAGTCCCTTTCCATTTTCTCTTCCCCACTGGCCCTGGTAACCACTCATCTACTTTCTGCTATGGTTTGTCTGTTCTGAATTTTTCACATAACTGCAACCATACAATACCTGACCTTTTGGGACTAGCTTCTTTCCAGTTTTCAAAGTTCATCCACACTGCAGCATGTAACAGAGCTCCATTCCTCTTTATTGCTGAGTAACATTCTGCTGTGTGGATATACCACAAAGGCACACATCATTTTGTTTATCCATCATCAACTGACAGACAGTTGGGCTGTTACCATTTTTTGGCTATTAGGAATAATGCTGCTAATAAGCTTTCACATGTACATATTTGAGTGAACGAAAGTTCCTAATTCTCTTGGGTATGTACCTGTGAGTAGAATTTCTGGGTCATATAGTATCATAAGGTTGAATTGTTAGAGGAACTGCCAAACTTATTAAAAGAAGCTGTATAATTTTATATCCCGCCACCAATGTATGGGAGTTTCAATTTTTTCCCACTTTCTTACTTGTTATTGTCTCATTTGCACTGTGATGGTCCTAGTGAGTGTAAAATGGTATTTCACCATGATTTTGATGTGCATTGCCCTAATGACTAATGACATTGAGCATCTTTTCATGTGCTTTTTATATATCTTCTTTGGAGAAATACCTATAAAATCCTTTGTCTATTTTTAAAAATAGTTTTTTATTTATTTTTAGAGAGAGGGGAAGGGAAGGAGAAAGAGTGGGAGAGAAACATCAATGTGTGGTTGCCTCTCATGTGTCCCCTACTGGGGACCTGGCCCGCAACCCAGGCATGTGCCCTGACTAGGAATCAAACCACTGAGCTACACCAGCCAGGGCCCTTTGTCTATTTTTTAATTGGGTTGTCTTTTTATCATTGAATTATATGAATTATCTTAATATTCTGAATATTAGATAATTATCAAATATACAATTTACAAATATATTTTCCCATTCACTGGGTTGTCTTTTTACATTCTTTTGAAAAAATTTTATTTAAAAAAAATATATTTTATTGATTATGCTATTACAGTTGTCCCATTTTCCCCCCTTCACTCCCTTCCACCCTGCACACCCCCTCCCACCCACATTCCCCCCCTTTAGTTCATGTCCATGTGTCATACTTATAAGTTCTTTAGCTTCTACATTTCCCATACTATTCTTACCCTTCCCCTGTCTATTTTCTACCTACCGTCTATGCTACTTATTATCCTCTGTACCCTTTCCCCCTCTCTCCCTCTTCCACTCCCCTGTTGCTAACCCTTCATGTGATCTCCATTTCTGTGGCTTTGTTCCTGTTCTAGTTGTTTGCTTAGTTTGCTTTTGTTTTTGTTTTAGGTGTGGTTGTTAATAATTATGAGTCTGCTGTCATTTTACTGTACATGTTTTTTATTTTCTTTTTCTTAGGTAAGTCCCTTTAACATTTCATATAATAAGAGCTCAGTGATGATGAACTCCTTGAACTTGACCTTATCTGAGACGCACTTTATCTACCCTTCCATTCTAAATAAAAGCTTTGCTGGATACAGCAATCTTGGATGTAGGTCCTTGCCTATCATGACTTGGAATACTTCTTTCCAGCCCCTTCTTGCCTGTAAGGTCCCATTTGAGAAATGAGCTGACAGTCTGATGGGAACTCCTTTGTAGGTTACTGTCTCTTTATCTCTTGCTGTTTCTAAGATTCTTTCCTTCATTTTAATCTTGGCTAATGTAATTATGATGTGCGTTGGTGTGTTCCTCCTTGGGTCCATCTTCTTTGGGACTCTCTGAGCTTCCTGGACTTCCTGGAAATCTATTTCATTTGCCAGATTGGGGAAGTTCTCCTTTATTATTTGTTCAAATAAGTTTTCCATTTGTTTCTCTTCCTCTTCCCCTCTGGTACCCCTATGATTTGGATGTTGGAATGTTTCAAGATGTCCTTGGAGGTTCCTAAGCCTCTCCTCATTTTTTTGAATTCTTATTTCTTCATTCTTTTCTGATTGAATGCTTCTTTCTTCCCTCTGGTCCGCACTGTTGATTTGAATCCCAGTTTCCTTCCCTTCACTCTTGGTTCCCTATACATTTTCCTTTATTTCACTTAGCATAGCCTTCATTTTTTCATCTAATTTGAGACCAAATTCAACCAGTTCTGTGAATATCCTGATTACCAGTGTTTTGAACTGTGCATCTGATAGGTTGGGTATCTCCTCATCGCTTAGTTGTATTTTTCCTGGAGCTTTAATCTCTTCTTTCATTTGGGCCATTTTTTCCCCTAATCTTGACATGCATGTTACATAGTGAGCGATGGAGCCTTAGGTGTTCACCAGGGTGGGGCAACCCAGTTGCTGTACTGTGACACTGTATATGGGGGAGGGGCCCGAGAGGGGATAGTGGCACTTGTTCCACTCTCTGCTGGATTTCAGTCACTTACCCCACTTGACCCAAGCAAACTGGGCCCTTCTGGTGCTGATTCCCATGTGGGTGGGCTTGTGTACGTTCTAGGCCCCTGGGGGTCTCTCCAGTGAACTCTCCTGTGAGGCTGGGAGTCTCTCCCGGCACCTCGACCCCCCACAGGTGTTTTCAATCCGTGTTTTGAGGCTTTATTTCCCTGTGTGCTGGAGCCCTGGGTTGCGTGGTCTGTCTCGGTCCCCAGATTTGCCTGGTTTATCTGTGTGTGAATGTGGGACCACCACCTGGCCCATCAGCCACTTTGTGTGCCACACCCCTCCACAGTCCACTGCCTCTCTGGGTCCTCCTGCTGCCACCCTGGGCATGTGGGGTCTGCTAGCCACCACGTTTTGCTTTTGTTTTGCTGTGACTCCTCTCAGCCTGGCTCCCTGACTCTGCCCCTCCTACTGGTCTGGATGAATATCTCTTATTTAATTCCTTGTTTGTCAGACTTCCATACAGTTCAATTTTCTGTCAGTACTGGTTGTTTTTTTGCTTCTAAATTTTTGTTGTCCTTATTTTGGTTGTGTGAGGAGGCACAGTGTATCTTCCTACGCCTCCATCTTGGCCGGATGTAGGAGAAGAAGGGTCATTTTACATTCTTGACAGTGTTCTTTAAAGCACAGAAGTGTTTAATTTTGATGAAGTCCAATTATCTTTTTCCTTTGGTTGCTTGTGTTTAAGTGTCTTATCTATTTCCAAAGGCATCCAAATTCATTTCTTAAAGTGTTATTGATGGTCTTATGAAATATAGGTGTTGCAAGTTTATGGTCTATGACTTTCAGACTTAAAAGGTAGTTTTACATATAAATGTGAAACATAGTATACAACTGTGATGACGGTGGTGGTGGAGGGGTAAACGTAGCCTATTAAAAGTTTTCTGGGAAATTATCATTAGTAACATTAATTCTATGAGAAAATAAGTTTTAGATTCCCTGGAAGTAGTTTTATATTTATTTATATTGATTTTTAAAGAAAGAGGGGAAGGGAGGGAGTGAGTGAGTGAGAGCGAGAGAGAAAGAGAGAGAAACGTTGATTTGTTGTTCTACCCAATCATACATTCACTGGTTGACTCCTGTACATGCCCCAACTGGGGACTGAACCCACAACCCTGGCACACTGGGACAGTGCTCCTACCAAATGAGCTCCTCAGCCAGGGCCCCTAGAAGTACTTTTAAAGACAACACATGTATTCTTGAGGACCATCTATACTATGTACCTTTCATAGACTCACTACACAATTATTGTACCTATAGGAAATGAGTTTTCCAAAAATTCTGAAAGCATTTCAGAGGTCAAGGCGCTGATATTTACTCTTTATGGAAAGTCAGATGAACAGTGTAATTCAAACCATACCCAATAAGTGTATCTCCAGCTGAATTTCTTTGCTCATCTTCCTTCAGTTTTTCTTGTTTCTCTTTCATTTTTTGTTCTTGCTCCTTAAGTTTTTCTGCCTTCCTTTTACGAATTCTGAAAGTTAAAATAACATATTATAGCCTATCTGATGTTTTTAACTTTAGCATCTTGACTTTAAACATCAAATTATGGAAAGTATTCCAAATGTTATCACAAAACCATAGGAATCCAGTCATGATCTTTTAGTAAAGCCAGCAAACATCAGTGGGAATCAATGCCATATTACAGCCCAATGTGAAATTTGGTTCTAGATGCAAAGAAATAAACAATCTTCATTAGCACAACTCACTCTAATTGTCTCTTACCTAGCAGCCGCTTCTTCCCTCTCTTTTCGATGTTGTTCTGCTTTTAACTCTCGGAACTCCTGCTTTGCCTGTCGTAATATATCAACATAATCTTCAATAAAATCCCTAGTAGAAACTAAGGTCAGTAGTTTCCCACAGAGAGCATGAAGTATCTTCATTTTTTCTCCTGTCAAAAATTGGTAAATAAATTCTTTATTATCAATGACAAAGAAGGAATTGTGTTGAAAAATTTTAATTTGTGACCCAAGGTGAAAATGCTTAAGAAAGAATAGGGGAAGTCTCTTAGGATCATACATGCCAATGGCATGTCTTCAGAAAGAAAGCAACTTTGAGTCCAATTTAACAGTTTTGTGATATATAAGGCATTTCTTTTTTTAATAAAGATTTTATTTATTATTTTTTTTAGAGAGGGGAAAGGGAGGGAGACAGGAAGAGAAACATCAGTGTGTGGTTACCTCTCACACACCCCCTACTGGGAACCTGGCCTGTAACCCAGGCATGTGCCCTGAGTGAGAATTGAACCAGCAACCCTTTGATTCACAGGCCGGCACTCAACCACTGAACCACACCAGCCAGGGCATATTAAGGCATTTCAAATACTAATGACTACCAAACACAGTTAAGTAGACATAAAACATTTCTAACTACAAAGAATTATTTTTCAAGTTTTAATTTTTAGGCTCATATATATAAGGTTCAAATGAAAACTAAATTATAACCACAGGATTTTTTAAAAAATGACAACAGGCAAACTGTGACTGTGAAATGACTGCTTGAAAACACAGGCATAAATTCTGAAAACTGTATGAGTGTTAGGAAGTAAGGTCTACTTCTATTGTAAGTTCTGTTCTCTTAATCACTTCAAATTAAACCCTATATATTTTATATTATAATTCTTTACATAAAAAGGAAGTGAAAAATGACTTTATCTTAACTTTTATACTGTTTCTCATACCTTGAATGCTTATTAAAGAAAATGTGAGAATTTAGCAGCTACATCTTAAACATCTTCTATACTAATTAATAAAAATGAAAGCTAATTCTCACTTATTCTTTTAAATTTAGTAGATTCATTAGACAAACCAAAAACTTTCTAACTAGTAAAAAACCCAAATGGAAAAGAAAAGAAAATCATAAGTAATTAAAGCTAACATGAACAACAATAGTAGTTTCAATTTGGTCACTACTGGTATTCCAACCGTCTTTTTTAAAAGACTGTTTTCTCTCTTTCTCCTTTAAAACTGCTCATCATCTAAAATTTCTCCTCGGCTACCTAGTTTTCTGGGTGTAAGAGGCATAACAGGGTAGAAATGGAAAGGTCATACAAATTCTGACTTGCAAGTTTACCTGGTGTCAAATCATACACTGAAGTGCTTGACAGTTTCTTCACTAGACTGGGGCTGCTTAAACGAAGCTCCATGCAGGCATCATCTGTAGCATCAAATCCTCCCCGTTTCTGATATCTGTACTTTGCATTTGCTGATGTCACATCAGCACCTGAAGCTAAGATGTGCAGTCTGAGGATTTCGGAAAGAGTGCAGCTATCAAGATCCAAGCTTTTCAAACTGCAGCCTACAGTTAAAAATGAAAACAGTCATTTAGAACATAAACCATAAATCCTCAGCAATGTAAAGAGTACCTTTATAAAATAAAAATAAAAAGCCAATTAAAAAAAAAGCCCACACATACCCTGGTGCAACTGCGGCCATGCAGCTGCCAAAGATGCAACTGCAGACAGTGCAGATTTTGTGGGGTCTGCATCTTCATCCAAAGCCTCTGTTAAATCTTTAAGGAAATAAATACTTTATTCTAGTGCAAATTAAAGCTTGAATATTTGGGAACAATGCCCTTTTACAATGACCAAAGAAACAGCAAACAGCTTAACATTCACAAACCTCAAAAGAACCAACTCTAGGTGCAAGCATCATTTACATTCTACCTCGTCTCCACTTAAAACTTTAAATCCTGTGACATGGACTACACATTACATTTTCCTCACTTAACATAGAGAAGACAACTTCCAGGTTACCAACAAGATGCACATACACCTTCCAAAAGATGGTAAAATACACTTTAAAATGAAAAACAAATCTCCTTGTTCAATATAACTTTGGAAAAGTCTACTTTGAAAATCAGAATCCATTTGAAGATATTCAATCTTTTACAAATATTTTAAGATTGAATCTCAACAAAGTATAGGTGTAATCATCAGAAAACAAGCACAGAAAAAGAACTAAAAGAACAAAGACGGCACTGCTGTCACTTAACCATTGATTTATCCTATACATTTAAGTTGTTTTGATTTTGAAAACTCTCCAATCCAAGAAACAATAGGAAAATTCTCCTGTATTTTCTAAATAAATTACTCTAGCCTTGAAAACAGTGCTTAGCCTATAAATAGGACTAGAGAAAAATCTACGAGAACAAATGTATTTAAACCATTAGTATATATACTTATTTCTAATTATAATACAGATGACAAAAAAATTAGAAGTGTCAACTATGAAAAACTTTAAGCTTACAAAAAATCCTTCTGTTACATCATAGTACAGTGGACACAGCTGCGGGCTAAAAGTCAAATAATGTATATTCTGGTCTTAGCTCTGCCAGGCCCTAGTTCCATGTTATGTAGTTGCTTAATCGGCTTCATTTTTCTTAAAGGGATGAGTCTAGATCAGCAGTTTTCAAATTCTTCAAATATTTCTTAGAAGCCAATATAAAGGGGATAAAAGATGCCCTTGTTAAAGTGGGGTACAGAATCCCTGTATAACTTGAACTGCATGGATGAGACTTCGGAAAATCACTGGTCTAAACTGGTTCTGTGGTTCATCAATCTCCTACTAATGACTTCCTTCCCAAAGTTCACAAGCTCACAAAATGAATCTTAAAGAACAGAACTTTTGTCCTTTACTAAAGGAAAAAGCTTTGGTATCCTGTCTAATTACAATCACTGACAGTTTCATGGCACTTAAGGCATAAACAGTAGCACATAGAAGAAATGATCTGACTGAATCTTACATACATGCAGAAGTTATTCCTACCAGGCCATGAATCTAGTCCAAACACAGACATTATTACTAGACATAAAACTTCCTCAATTTTCATTAGATATATACACCCAAACAGACTTAAAATTAACTGGCACCCTGAAATTACCGGGAGTCGTAGGTGCAGAGCGGCAGGGGTGCTGGCGCGCCTCCTTCGCAGCAGCTGCCACCTTCCACCTGCTTATCTACAGAGAGTTACAGTTTCCTAGGACAAAGGCTACATAAAAGCCTTAGGAAATGGGCAACCAACAAGATGAGTTTTCTTTTAATCGTGTTAGACTAACATGTTAAAGTATGTATCACTTCACTCAACTTATCTATGCTCTCCAGGAACTGTCAATGCCACTCTAGGATTTGCTCAGGGATGGTCTCTTCTGGGTACGCCATACCAAGAGAGTACGTAGTTGAACTGTACGTGTTACGACTATTTAAAAGGTACTTCTATCATCATAGTAATCTAGAATTATGAATATAAAATTCTAATACCAAACAATGAGATCTCAGTAAATATACAAAATTATTCTATATGGGGAGGACATTCCTATGCTTTGAAGGGCTTGTAAGTTTAAATGTAAGACTAAAGTGAGGAACAGGTATTTTTAATGTAAGAGTTTAAAAAGTGTTGCTAAAAATCTCCCAGATTTGATATAACAACAGAGAGACCAAAGGCCAGAGAAATTAGATCTTCTTGAAAACCTATAATTTTATGGACAATGCTAGGTAAACAAATATTCAAATTGTCAACTCAATTGCCATTATAAGGCTTTAGACCAGACTGCCGGAGTTTCTATCTCATCACTTTCTTACTGGCTGAGTGTCTTTGGGCAAGTTCATTAAACTCCTTAAGTCTAAATATCTTTATATGTATAAGGCAGGGTATAATCATATCTACTTCTCAAGGGATTAAGAAGGGACTTGAAAAGGGATCCTTCTCGTGAGGATTAAATGAAATAATGCACATATGGTGTCATATATCACTTATTAGCTATGTGATCTTCTGTAAATAACTTCACCAAACCTCAGTTTTCTCATCACTAAGATAAGTCCATAGTTTTCTGCCCAATTTCTCCCTTTCTAGAAAACATTTTACTATTAAGGTCAGCTAAAGAGGAAGTAAGAGACTATTCAATCCTGTCGACTATTGAATTGCTTCAGGAAAACCGTGGGAAAGCTTTTCTGTTACTGAGATGGGAGGACACATGAGAAACGCTTGGGGAACAACCTAGAGCCCTCGTGCAGACTGAAATCACGACGTAAGGTGTGGTCAGTAATAATAGGAAAGTGAGAGAACGGTGAAAAATTCCAAAGTATGTTTTTTCCCCTAACATTTAAATTTTTAAAAGGAGAATTAAAACCTTTATTTAACGGCCAATACTTATTCAGTAATCTTACATGTATATTTATAGACAGTTCTGTAAAGGAAGAAGAGCTATAAAAAATTACCAATCAAACAAGTCATGAATACAAAATATAACGATAACACAAATGCCAACAGCCACGTATATTCCCCCTTTACAGTAGCTGATTTTCCAACACAGTTTTCTTGTCACTCACTTGTTGTCACTGGGACTTCCAAAACTACAACATTCATCTGCTCCAAGTCCTGAGTTAATACAGTGTTAATACAGTCTTGCATGAAGGTCAGAACTTTGTTGATAACCCTGTGATGGTACTGGTTATTAAGACAACCTAATGGCTACAAGAATAAATATGTGCTAATTGTCTCTCATAATCCATCTGTAGTGCTGGTACTTGTCCTCTTAGATAATCTTCAGATGTTTTAAAAACAGATTTACCCTTCTGTCTTCCGTTTAGTTGGATCTCATTTAACTAAGTTACCTGTGATGACAACAGGGACCATACTGCTAAAATGGCCTTGATAAGGGATCTATGGTGCTTAGCATTCAAGCTAGAGAATATATTTTGCTTGAACTCAGGCTGTACAATCAAAAGGCGACCAACACTGGAGGTTCACTCATCATTATCCTATTGCCCCAAAGACCAGGCATAAAGGAAAATGAGCTCAATTTATCTAAGGCCAATAATAGTATTTGAATGGAAGAATATCCTACCTTTTTGTACCAAGATTCTGTTATTAAGATGTCTCCCGATAGTTATTTCTTATTGTGAATTTTTATGGAATACACTAAAATATTGTTGAATAAAGCTTTTGATCCTAAATCTCATAGGTGGCCAAGTTCACTGAGAGTATCATTTAGGAAGCCAAATCAATCTCTTAATAAAAAGGCTTACCAATTCCTCTGAGGTAAATCCTAAACAAAATAGTAAACATACTCTCTTTTAAAAATAAAAAAGGGTTTATCCATATATTACTCCTACATTAATATGTACCACACACTGACTCTAGATATCTTTAAGTACATAGAATTTAAAGAGCGAAATTTCTAGTTCAAACTAAATAGTGAAATAAAAAAATTAAACTTTACTTAACTCTGATTTAAGAACTATCAGATGTAAAATGAAACCAGCAGTAGTATTTTCAATTTAAAGTATTAAAAACAATAATTAAAGTATTTCCTTAGATGGAGGAAAAAAAAATCAGTGTTACTTAGTAGAATCTCTTGGAATTACAGATACTAATCAATGAAATCTGTAATGCTGCTACATCATGGGCGAATTCTAAAGGAATAAAAATCAAGACAGGCTGGGGAGGAAATATTTTTAAGGTCATCAGAAACAGGATACATTAAAACAACCAATAATGTGTTCCTAACATATGATTCAAGAATTTGGTAATCTGAACAACTATATTTTATAACCGTAAGAGCCAAGTTAATTTTTAAATAGCCTTCAAAAATGAGTGTCACTACAAAGCAACTATCAATGAACAATAATATGAATTCTGACCTTTGGTGTCAGCATCAGTTATTTGGTCTTTGGCTACTTCCTCTTCTTCTTCAGCTATCGCCTGGAAGATGGCAGTCAGGAAGAAAAAAAGCAGTTCACATAGTGGGCCTTCACTGTCATTTCCTACAAGAGCTTCCTCTAACATTTCTGTGAATAAAATGTTTAAAATGAATTTAAAGTTCTGTTCATGTACTGAAAACAACTCCAATGGAATAATAAACATTTCAATCAACGATAGCCCATTTAACTATTTTCTTAAGTGACCATTCATCAAAGTAAAGCAAAGTATTATCTAAGGCAAAATCAAAAGCAGTTACAACAATTACAATAAATTCCAATACCATCGTAACCCAAAATCATTGTATTCAAGAAAGCCAAATTAGACTCAGTAGATCAACGTAATATTTCATCTAAGTTGAAATTTGAGGTGCAAATTAAGGCACATCTTTAAAATTACCATTTTATTCTAATTTGAATAACATTGTAAAGATTTGTTATTGTTCCCCCCTGTTCTTAAAAGCTATGTGGGACATTACTTGTACCAAACCGTGCACAGGAGAGGCAATCAGCAGCAGCAGGTGGAACCCTAACAACGCGTCGAAGTCATAAATGTTTCTCATCTAATGATCCTACCTAAACCGGCATTGTTTAGACCCTCTTGATCTGTAAGGCACAATGACTCTACCTTAGCTACCTCATAAAGAGAATTTGAGGGAATTAAAAGCCCTCCTGAAGAATAGACTCTTATTAAAATACAAGTGGCATTATAATTCTCTTTGATTTTTACTTGGATCTTAAGAAATTATTTTACTATTTGATAGCTAAAGATCCAAAATGCGATCCAACATTCTCCTCATTAGCTAAATTAGCTCTTAAAAATATTTATACAAAGTAAAAGTATGTAAGTACAGAGGCAGAACAGGATCGCAAATTAAAGGCAGGCGTCAGCTTATCTCCAAATACACCTGATGTCAATTCCTTCCCTCCCTGCACTTATCTACCAAGCTACTCTCAAGAAGTGGAGTCTATTCTTTTACCCCCTTGAATTTCAGCAGGCCTCACCAACGGAATACGGCAGAAATAAGGCCTGTCAGTTCCAGGCCCAGTTTTTAAGAAAGCCGGCAGTTTCTACTTCCTGCCACATGAGAAGTATAGGCTACCCTGATGGAGCAGGACACTGTGGAGGGGCGCCAAGGCACCAGGCAGCTTCGTGAAGAGGCCAACCTAAACACGTGGCCAGGGAAGACTTCACACGACTCCAGTTCTAGCCACTGTCTGACTGTAACCACATGGGACCCAAGAGAGGACTAGAGAGCTAGGTCCAATGGCTCCCCAGAACACTGAGAGATAATAATTTGTTCTTTTAAGCCACTCATTTTAGGGTGAACTGCAGCACAGCAATAGTACTTGCCTAGGGATACTCCCTCAGGAAATTCATCTTGAAGATCAAAAAGTTCTCCAAATGCATTAAGGAACTCTAAAACCATCAGAGCATCACCAAAGATTTCAGGAGGTAGTCTAGTTTTCACTGGAGTTGGTTCTGGAAGTTCCTGCAAGATTAAACAATTTATGTACCTATTTGAACCAAGTATAAGAAATTATTAAAGGAAGACTATGACATCCTCTTTACCTAATAAGAACTATTTCATGTAAACTAGTGGTTTTCACCCTGAGTGTTAACCATAATCACTTTCAGAACTTTTAAAATTATGGATGTCCTCATTCCAACTTTACTAAACCACAGTTTCTTAAGGATTTTTTCTTTCATTAAATTAAGACTATAATTTTAGGCTGAAGTGTATTTCTGACTGTATGTCCTAGCAGAGAGGGACTTTCAACCTAGATTCTGGGGTCAAGACAGTTGTGCCAAAATTATCTTCAATGGAACAGTTAATCTGCTATCTAATGACTTAGAAATACTTCCTTATAAACAGAGCTGAATGAGTTCAGCTTGAATATTTTGATTTTCTGGAGATGGGAAGAATCTTTACCTAGTAACCAAGCTAAATGCATGCCTGGCCCCCCGTGGTTATTGGATCACATAAATGACCAATTATTTCTGCAGAATAAAAATCATTATTAAAGCTTGTTAGGAAATGCTACCTTGAAAGTCTAAATATGCATCCACTTAACTGGCTATTTCCTTTCAGTTAAATATGAAGAGTCCATTATTATAAAGAAAGATTTCGTCAGCAAAGCCACATAGGCACACAGAATATGGGTGTGTGAAAACGTCACATAACAAACTTATACCTTAAGATCATCACATTCCATATCTTCTCTAGGTTTACTCCACTGTTTTAAGTGTTCCATATATTTTCGCTTTTCTTCACGTAATTTCTCTCGCTCCTAAAACAAAAAGTTAATAAAAATTCTTATAAATGCAGCACTGGCTGGTGTGGCCCAGTGGATTGAATGCTGGCCTGCACACTGAAAGGCTACTGGATTGAATCCCAGTCAGGGCACATGCCTGGGTTGCAGGCCAGGTCCCCAGTTGGGGGTGTTCGAGAGGCAGCCGATAGCTGTTTCTCTCCCTCTCTTTCTCTCTTCCTCTCTTCCTTCCCCTCTCTCTAAAAATTCTTTTTTAAAAATATTTTATTTATTTATTTTTAGAGAGAGGGGAAGAGGGGGAGAAAGAGAGGGAGAGAAACATCAGTGTGTGGTTGCCTCTCACATGGCCCCTACTGGGGACCTGGCCTGCAACCCAGGGATGTGCTCTGACTAGGAATCAAACTGGCGACCCTTTGGTTCACAGCCCGTGCTCAGTCCACTGAGCTACACCAGCCAGGGCATAAAACAATTCTTATGAGAAATTTATGAGGTAGTATCAGCATCACCTGGGAACTTGTGAAAAAGAACATATAAACACTTGAGCCCTACCCCAGATCTACTGAATTCAGGAACCCTGCTGTTGGACCCAACAACTGATGTTTTCAGAAGCCTTTCTGGTGATTTTGATGCATGCTGAAGTGTTAGAACCACTGACCAAAACAATGACCAAAACAATGCCTACCTCACATAACTGCTACAAAGATGGGAAGTGACCAAAACAATGCCTACCTCACATGCCTGCTACAAAGATGGGAAGTGTCCGATATGGTAGTTCTTGAATAAATATTAATTTAGTCCAACTCTGCCTAAAGCAGCTCTCCCCATACTTCAAATCTATTAGTATCCCAACAATATAGGTAACAAATTATCAGAGAACCTAAAATAAAGCCTCCCCTTATATTTGCATAACATTTATTGTTTTCAAGATTCATTTGAACCCAACTGACAGCCTGGAGACACACAGAGGGAGCAGTAAGTAAAAGCAATACTAGAATACAGTTGGTGAATGTCTCTTTCTTTTTAACCCAAGCCATTTCTCTTGCTCACTTAGTCTTTTGAATCCCTTACTTCTTGGTTCTGATATTTGAAACTGCAAGATAAATATTGACCCCCCAAACGTCTCTAATAAAGAGTAGGAATAAAATGTTGTTATGATTTTTTCCAGTACATGTTTAATTATGTTAATATTCTTTCTTTGAAATTTAGAGACACCAAAGGTAAACAGATGTGCACTTATCAAATTTTCAACACAAAACGACTACATGACTACAGAACTTATTAATGCGCTTTGAGTAGTCTGCTGAAATAAGTCATCCCCCCACACCAACATAATTTTTATAGGGTGTAATAGGATGAGTATTCTCATTCACTTTTGCTAAGAGCGTAAATAAGCACAACATGTTTGGTAAACAAATACTCACGTACATATATAGAAAGTTTTACAAGTGTTCTTAACCTTTGACCTAGTATTCTATTTCTACAAATTTGTTCAGGGAAATAATCCAAAAACAGGAAATTTATTCACAAATTTGAACAGAATACCATTATTTACAGGTAAAAAAATTACAAAGCACTTAGCTACATCTATCTGATTAACTGTTAAGCAGTCACTGAAAAGTCCACCTTACTTAGTGTATTTAATAACATGAAAAAATGCTTATATTAAACAAAAAGTATACAAAATTATAAATGCTGTATTTCTTTAAGGTCCAGAATAAAGATCAGAAATAATTAATCAGAGTGTTAACAATGCTATCTTTAAATGTTACCACTCAGATTACAAGTGGTCTTTTAGTTCTCTTACACTGGCGCGAACGTGTACCAGACACCTGCACTCCCCACTGCCATGGCCGATGTGAAGTCATTCACAACGTTCAGGTAGTGTAAACAAGTACTGTATGTAACATGGCCGTCTAAGACTACTGGTGAGTATCTCAGAAAATCAATGATAATGACTATCTTTGGGAAAAAAACAGGTAAGAATTCTCTAAGAAATTAGAGAATTTCTAATTTACCACTAAAGATTATAATAAAGAATTGCTGAAATGCTGTTTTTATCACAGATACCTTATTCTTTGAGAATAACAACTCTGTAATAATTCTTCTTAGTCACAGATTTTACTGTATTTTTCTAACTATGTATTTTACTTTTAAAGGTTTATGCATATCACCTTCCCTAAGTTTGGAAGTCTGAAAGATGAAGAAAATTTTAGAAGTACATTCTAAAAGAAGCTTTGAGGTGTAAAGGCATGTATGTATATATTGAACCTTAAATAATTCATTAAATTTTTCAAAGCAAAAGGGAGTTATAATAAATAGTTTATCAGTGCTCTATGCACAACTATAAATGTGACTGAAAATGGTAACAGCATTCTACCGGCAAATTCATTCATGGTAAATGAACCATGAATTTAAATGTGTAAAGTACTATTTATGTACAGAGCACAACTAATATATTTAAATGAATACCTTTTCTCTTTCTATTTTAAGTCTTTCTTTTTCTTCTTTCTTCTTTAGTCTCTCCTCTTCAACAATTTTCTTTAGTTCTTCCTTCTTTTTTTCTTTATCTTCCTTTTCTTTTTTCTTTGCTTCCAGGGCATCTGCTTTTTCTCTTTTTAATTTAGCCTTTTCAAAAGCTGTGGAGAGAGTCAAATTTGGAACTGTACATAGACAGAAAACAACACATTTTATAATGGAACAAAAGAATCCTGAAATAATTTAAGGTTAAATGAGATCAGCAGAGATTCACAGGGGTTGTAAATTCCTGGAGGGAACCAGCAGGTAATTGAAACCTGAAAACCAAGTTGGCTGGGTTTCACACCAAAGACTGCAGTGGGATAAACATTTACCTGCTTCTGAAAGCCCTGCTACTCAAAACATGGTCCTAAGACCAGCAGCTAGGTCATCACCTTAGAAATGCAGAATATCTTCTCTCACCCAGACCTAGAAATTTAGAATCTTCATTTAAAAAAAAAAATCCTTACCAAGGATATGTTTTTTATTTTTTGAGGGGGGGTGGGAGAGAGTGAGAGAGAAATATCAATGTGAGAAACATTGATCAGTTGCCTCCCATTGGTGCCCTGATCAGGGACCAAACCAGCAACCCAGGTATGTGCCCTGCCCGGGAATTGAACCTGCAACCTTTTGATGCACTGGATGAGGCTCCAATCAGCTGAGCCACCCAACCAGGGTCCTTTCATTTTCTTTTTTATCCTCACCTGAGGATATTTTTGCATTGCTTTTAGAAAGACAGGAAGGGAGAGAGTAAAGGAGAGAGAAGCATTGACTGGTAGCCTCCTACAAGCACCTGGACTGGGGTGTCGTAAATGCCAGGACCAGGATGAAACCAGCAACCTAGGTATATGCCCCAACTGGGATCAAACCTGCAAACTTTCATTTCTGGAACGAGGCTCCAACCAACTGAGCCATACTGGCCAGGGCAGAATATTCATTCTTAACATTGTTCCTAAGTGATTCATATGCACAGTGGAATTTGCAAAGTCGTGTTTTATAAGGCTGTGAGAATTAAACAAAATGGCCCCAAATAGTATGCAAGCTCTAGAAACTCCAAATTGTGCTTAATCTAACATTAGATCAGTTTAACATGAGATATGCTATATATGCTAAGGTAGAGCAAGGTATATGCTATACCCTGAAATAGTTTTAAGAGATAAGCAGGGGTTTAGTTTATTGTAAAAATCAATAGATACCTCAAGGAAAAAAATGATTTATGCTTTTAAAAAAATCCAGAAATATGCCATTTTAGAAACATCCCCCACTGGGACCCAAAGAAATAATCTTTCCTGTATCTAAACAGTTTTTGGAGAAAATGTTTAAACTTACCCAGTGACTTAATTTCTTCTTGTTTCAGAAGTTTGTCTCTTTCTTTATTAGCTTTATTCCTATAACTTGCAATAGTCTGTTTATTAGCAATGCTGTCCTCCTAAAAACAAACCAAGAAACTAAGGTTGTAGAACCACAACTTTTACAAACCAATAGTCTGCCTTGCTTTTACAGTAAGGATAGAAAACAAAAATTTTAATAGCCCTCCTCAATTAAATTTTCTTTATACAAAAATGAGGTTTTAGTCTAAGTCACAGCTGAACTTTCACTGCCCAAAGTCTAGTTCCCTTCCATTGCTATGTGTTTGACTCTCAGATTCCCTCTCCCCATTCTGCCCTCCCCTGACCCGCTCCCCTCTGGTAACCACCATTCTGGTATCTGAATTTTGGTTTTCTTTTTGTTTCGTTAGTTCATCTGTACTTTGTCTTATACTCCACATGAATAAAATCATACAGTTTTTGTCCTTTTCTAACTTATAACTGAACTTTTAATAACTTTAATCATAGTAACACGCAGCATATGAGTTAATTCTACAGTCTACAGATTAGTACAAAAACCTTTCAGAAGAAGACAACTGGTAACCTATAGAGACTTAAAAAATATGCATTAGAAAAACAAAAAATATATAGGAACAAGTATAAAGGACACATGGACAAAAACTAAGGGGGGTGGAAATGGGAGGGAGGTGGGGAGCACTGGGGGGGTGGACTGGGATGGGAGTAAAAGACAGAAAACTGTACTTGAATAACAATTAAAATAAAAAATAAAGAAAAAAGAAAAACAAAAAAAGTCCTTATTAACTAGATGGTGTAGACATCAAATATGTAAGAGGTAGAGAAAAAAATATCAGAAACATTCTGTGGCCAATTAAACAATGTCACAAGTTTATTTCTTGTGAAAGTAATGTCTTTAACCTGCTTTATTATCCCTTATTTTTTTTATATATGCTTAATCCCTGTGGCATGAGAGCCACGTCTAATTCATGCAAAGTTTCTACAAGCCTCACTGCTGAACAGTTGTCACCATACAGGACACACATTTTTATGTGTGAAGGAATGTGTTCCGTCCTACAGGCT
Organism: Carollia perspicillata; assembly: GCA_004027735.1. NCBI lineage: Eukaryota > Metazoa > Chordata > Mammalia > Chiroptera > Phyllostomidae > Carollia > Carollia perspicillata. Next base: position 4,913 of record PVKM010006442.1, on the reverse strand, counting down.
ATGTAGATGGAGGAGCCAAGCACTACTCTTTTTTTTTTAAATAGAGAATTGCTACAGCTTTTTAAAGATTTTATTTATCTATCTTTAGAGGGGAAAGTAAGGAGAGAGGGAGAGAAATATCAGTGTATGGTTGCCTCTCATGCATCCCCTGCTGGGAACTGACCTGCAACCCAGGAATGTGCCCTGACTGGGAATCGAACCGTGGTTGTTTGGTTCGCAGGCCCATGCTCAATCTACTGAGCTACACCAGCCAGGGTGAGCCAAACACTACTCTTAACCTTGAAGAGTTTTATTAAGAGCTATAAGGCAGTTTTTATCTGTTCTCTACTTACCTGACTGATAGATACTCGTTTGGGAGGTCTCCCTCTTCTCCTGTTAGTAGTACTGAAGATAAAGGTGGGTGGATCATCAGGAAAAAAAAAAGAAAAATCTTGGTCTGCTATTTTATATGTCGAAAGAGATGATGCCTTTATATAAAAAAAAGATATAGGGTACAATAATAACACATTAGTAAAGCATACATAGATGGACTCTAACATCTTCTATGATTAACATATTATAGCAGGTCCAAAACATTAGAATTTCTTGTGCTGTTATACAGTGTTATATATTTTAGTTTACTTGATCCTTTTAAAAACTATATAATCAGCTTTACCAGAAAGAAATCCATAACTGAAAAAAATCTCAAGAATGTTTCAACAGTTTCTTAAATTCTAAAATTATTCCAAATTACATTTATACAAGAATTCTTTATTTGCTTTTGATTATTTTTATGAGATTTTCTATGTAAATAAATAATCTATATATTTAACATTAAAATCCATTGTATTAACCAATAAATTTTTCTTAACCATCTCCTAACCGCAGAACATTTAGGTCCCTCCCACTACCAATTTTGAGTGATAACAAATATTTTTATATATCAAATTTTAAAGCTGATCTGGATAAAAGCAGAAATACTGACAAATTCCTATAAAGCTTCAACTCAGAATTTCAGTTCAGAGCAATCAACCTAATTTTTTTAAAATTAATTTTTAATTTTTAAAAAAGATTTTATTTATTTATTTTTAGACAGAGGAGAAGAGAGGGAGAAAGACAGGGAGAGAAACATCAACGTGTGGTTGCCTCTCACACACCCCCCTACTGGGGACCTGGCCTGCAATCCAGGCATGTGACCTGCCTGGGAATCAAACCGGTGACCTTTTGGTTCACAGGCTGGTCCTCAATCCACTGAACCACACCAGCCAGGGCCAAGCGACCTCATCTTTATAGAAGTGGTGTGGTTCTAGAATAACTGCTAAATCCAAAAGAGTTTTCTGTCTGTTTACTCTGTATTCAGAATTTGTTCACCTTTTATTCATATCCAACTGTAGATTTTTTATTTTTGACTAGCAATTCTGAAGATTTTTTTTTGTCTAATTGTCAAAATCTGTAATAATTCTTGAAAACATGTGCCATTTACAGAAATATCTTTTAGAAATGTGTAAGAAAATGATACACAATTTTAAATTATTAACAAAACAGGACTACTTCTATCAGGAATTCCATTTTCTATATATTTCCATTTTGGGGTAAAACATAGCTTTTAATATCTAAAATTCAATCAGTTCTGGCTATAATAAATCAAGAATTTATTAAAATTTTACATAACTTCCATTAAGATGGTCTATCCCACATAAATAAACCACTGAATATACAGAATCGCCTTTTAAGTATGACTATAAAGCGTAAGCGGTTTTCTTTTCAAATATATCAACTCAAAAAGGTCAAAATAGGCTTGCATATATTAATTACTAAGGTTTCTTATTCATACACACGTATCACAACAAACATAAATACCTACATCTCTGTAGGTACTTGCAAAAGTTCTCCTAACAACAGTCTACACCCACCGAACTAGGTATCAAACTCTGTTGCTCTGGGGGGGGTGGTGGTGGTGGTGGTGGTGGTGGTGTGTGTGTGTGTGTGTGTGTACACACACATGCTTGCATCAGATACCCATTAACAATCTTTCATTATACTCTAAGAGTAGAACGTTGATTGTCACCTTAATTTTCACTTATTTATTAAAGTGAACTTCCTTCCATGTTTACTAACTGTTTATTTTCCTTGGTGAGTAACTGTGATGTCCTTCACCACTTTTTCCAACTGAGTTGTTTTTGTTCATTGATGTGTAAGAGACCTTTGTAAATTAGAGGAATTGGCCAACTGGCTATTTACAATATACGTATACAAGTATTTATCCATATATTCACTGATTGCCAAGTGCCAGGCACTGTTCTAGCCATTTAACGCAAGTAGCAAATTGTTAACTTTTTAGCCCTGGCCAGATAGATCGGTTGGTTAGAGCACTGTCTCAATATGCCAAGGTTGCAGGTTCGATCCCTGGTCAGGGCACACACAAGACTCAACCAATGAATCCATAAATAAATGGAACAACAAATCAAAGGTTCTTTTTTGTCTCTTCCTTCCCCTCTCTCTAAAATCCACTTTAAAGAACTATAAACTTTGTTCTGGCCTGTGTGACTCAGTTGGTTGAAGCAGTTGGTTGGAGCACTGTCCCATAAACCAAAAGGTTACGGGTTCGATTCTTGGTCAGGGCATATACCTGGGTTGCAGGTTTGGTCCCGTTGGGGCTTGTACAAGAGGCAACTGGTTTCTTTCTCACATTTGTGTTTCTCTCCCTCCCTCTCCCCCTCCTTTCCCCTCTCTCTAAAATCAATAACCATGTCCTCAGGTGAGAATTAAAAAAAACTGTTAACTTCTTGTAAGCATCATTTTACATAGCTATCTGATATTCGATGCTATAGATAAAGCACAATGTAAGCATTCTCCTCTCATCAAGACAAACACAAAAATATGCTCAGAATTAAAAATTATTTATTTCAGATAATTCTGTCTTATATTTTTAAATTTTTATATTTCATCTGCTATGAATTTTAATCATGTCTAGTTTATTTTTTATTGAAATGCTCATGTTTTTCTAACTGATTTGAGCTCCTCATTATATTCACTTAGGGTATTTTTCCTCTGGCACTTGAAATCTATTTATGACATTTTAGACCTACATATATTTCTACTGTCAAATCAATCTCATCACTGTTATTTCTTTTCTACTGTTCCTCCAAAGTACTTCAGCATGCATAAAACATAGGATTTGTTTCATTTCAATTTTTGAGTTAGATTTAATTTTAGTCTTTCAAATGGTTAACCAAATATCCCACTTTTATTTAATAAACAATCTATCTTGGTCTCTATTAGAGATTTAAAATGCTACTTTTCACAGAGAGTAAACTAATTCATTTTTTTCATTTCTTCTGATGAACATTTACATATAAGACATGCATCAATCTTAAGCATACAATAGCTAATTTCCGACACATGTATACATCTCTCTGACCCATTCTATTGCTTTTTTACTTAGATTTGGCATTTCTCCCAATGTGAGTTAAATGTTTTTCATTTTAAACAATTAGTTTTACCATTTAACTTATATTCAGTGTATAATTCAAAGTTTCTAAACTTGATTTTTTCCCTCTTTTAATGATTATGAATAAAAGATGATCTACCTGCTTGGTATTGACCTCTGATGTCCTTCTTATATGTTATTCTCCTATCCACTAGGACCTGTTTTAGCATTGCTCTTTTTATCTGTCTTTGTGAGCCAGAACCACACTTAAAAAATTATAGTTGAGACCAAAAAAAAAAAAAAAGGCCCAAAAGAAAGGACAGATCAAAGCTCCACAGCAAATACAACTAAGTGACGAAGAGCTAGCCAACCTATCAGATGCACAGTTCAAAGCACTGGTGATCAGGAAGCTCACAGAATTGGTTGAATTTGGTGGCAAATTAGATGAACAAATGAAAGCTACACTAAGTGAAATGAAAGAAAGTGCACAGGGAACCAATAGTGATGAGAAGGAAACTGGGACTCAAATCAATGGAGTGGACCAGAAGGAAGAAACAAACGAAAAAACAGAAAAGAATGAAGAAACAAGAATTGAAAAAAATGAGGAGAGGCTGAGGAACCTCCAGGACATCTTTAAACCTTCCAACATCCAAATTATAGGAGTACCAGAAGGGGAAGAGGAAGAGCAACAAGTGGAAAGTTATTTGAACAAACAGTAAAGGAGAACTTCCCCAATCTGACAAAGGAAATAGATTTCCAGGAAGTCCAGGAAGCTCAGAGAGTCCCAAAGAAGGTGGATCCAAGGAGGAACACACCAAGGCACATCATAATTACATTAGCCAAGATTAAAATGAAGGAGAGAATTCTAGAAGCAGCAAGAGATAAGGGGACAGTTACCTACAAAGGAGTTCCTATCAGACTGTCAGCTGATTTCTCAAAAGAGACCTTACAGGCAAGAAGGGGTTGGAAAGAAGTATTCCAAGTCATGAAAGGCAAGGACCTACATCCAAGATTGCTCTATCCAGCAAAGCTATCATTTAGAATGGAAGGGCATATAAAGTGCTTCTCAGATAAAGTCAAGTTAAAGGAGTTGATCACCACCAACCCCTTATTTTATGAAATGTTAAAGGGATCTATCTAAGAAAAAGAAGATAAAAAAACATGAACAGTAAAAAGACAGCAAACTCACAGTTATTAACAACCATACCTAAAACAAAAGAAAACTAAGTAAACAACTAGAACAGGAACAGAACCACAGAAAAGGAGATCACATGGGGGGTTAGCAGCAGGGGAGTGGGAGGAGGAGAGAGGGGGAGAAGGTACAGAGAATAAGTAGCATAGACGGTGGGGAGAAAATAGACAGGGAGAGGGCAAGAACAGTATGGGAAATGTAGAAGCTAAAGAACTTATGACACATGGACATGAACTAAAGGGGGGAATGTGGGGGGGAGAGGGTGTGCAGGGTGGAGGGGAATGAAGGGGGGGGAAATGGGACAACTGTAAT